>CAUYQG010050380.1:0-31260 GCA_963574415.1 Tarsius wallacei | reverse complement strand
TTCTGTGTCTTACAATAAAAAATTCTTACCTAAGACTCCAACCCCAAAGTCTTTACAATTCAACAGTACTTAATGAATGCTTACTAATGTGCATAGTTGACTGTGGCAGGTTGTAATTTCAAAAGATGGTCAAAGAATATTTTCTATTCCACCTAATCTTCTTACAACATGACCTTGCCATCCCCTAGCAATGTCACCCTTCCTTAAAATGGGACTGCCAGATTGAATAGAGACAAGTGGAAATGACTCTATGTGACTTCTGAGACTAGACCATAAAAGGCAATACAGCATCCCTCTGGCTCTCTCAAGGAGGCTTGCTCTTAGATCTGGCCACCATGCTGTGAGGAAGCACAGACCACATGAAGTTTCAGGCTGACATGAATTTTCTGCATGACCTGTCAATGGAGGAAGCCTGTGCAGTGACTCCAGCCTCATCTAGTGTCTGACTGCAACTATATGAGAGATCTTGAGCAAGGACCACCTAGCAAAGCCCAGTCAATCCTAGAACCATAAAAATAAAATTAAAATAATTGTTGTTTTTAACTCACTATGCTTTGAGTGGTTTCTTACATAGTAATGAATAACCAATTTAGTAACCAAATATGCTGCATTATCTAGAACAGTCTGATTTAAATTATTAATTCCATTTGACAAATAATAGTGAATAATTATGTAGTACTTTTTATATTCCCATCATTGTTTTAAGTGCTTTACATATATTAACTCTTTTAATCCTCTTACTGAGTTCATGAGTTGGATACTATTTATTTATTTATTTACTTTTTGAGTTGGAGTCTCACTCTGTCGCCCTGACTGGAGTGTAGTGGCCACTCCCAGCCACCGCAGCCTCAACCTGCTGGGCTCCGGTGATCCTTCTGCCTCAGCTTTCCGAGTAGCCAGAATTACAGGTGTGTGCTACCACGCCTGGCTGATTTTTGATTTATTGTAGAGATGAGGTCTCACCAAGTTGCCTAGGTGGGTCTCAAACCCATGGGCTCAAGCAATCCACTCACCTCAGCCTCCCAAAGCACAGGATTACAGGCTGAGCCACTGAGCCCAGCTGAGTTGGATACTATTATTGCCCCATTTTACATATGAGAAAATGGAGGCATAAAGAAGTCAAAGGTTAATCAATTTGTAAATATTGTGCCAAGTTTTGGCCAGTATTGGCTCCAAAGCCCATGTATTTAAACAATACCTTGTTGGACTATTTATCAGACACTTTGTCTCAATTCTGTGTCCCTGATATCCAGTAACACTTAGAGAACAGAAGAAATAATATAATCTGAAATAGTTGACCTAAGAAATATTTGTGTTTGTCATTTTTTGTCTAAAAAAATGCAAACAGTAAAACTAAACACTCAACAGACAAAACAAAGGAAAATAAAACAAACTAACCATCCTAAAAACATTTTTTAATGATTTATTTCCCAACAACCCACAGAACTTGAAACATCCAGTCAACACATTTGTGTGCAGATATTTAACTGAAGTCATTTCTTATTGTGCCTGACACCACTATTTGACTCTGTCATGAAAACAAAAACACTTCACAGAAATGAATGAAAATAGGTCCAAATATGCCTTTAGACCTGGCTTACAGCAATAGATTAAGTAGGTCAAATATGTTTTCTGTTACTTCCACTAGTCTCTTATTTTTTTTTTGTCATTTTCTCTCCTTAGGTGACTCTTAGCCCACTTAATGACTTCCCCTAAATTTAATTCAGCAAATATTTATTGACCTCAAAATGTCTTTGTAGGCGGATATATGATCAGCCAACCCAATGTGCTTCTTTTACGATATGACCAATCGAGGAAAGCTGTGAGATGGGGGAAGTTGGAAGAGAAGAGGGTTAAACCGGTATGGAACACCTAATCTTAGTATATAAAGTCAGGCACTTACATTTCACCTAATCTCCATCTAAATCTGTGAGGGATGGGAGACTTGCCTATACCCAAAGGGCTCTAGAAAGTGCCAGAAAGCAATCTCAATTGGTAAACAAACTCCAGAGGGATATTAGTTCCTGGTTCTCTAATTGTAGAATGAAAGGTTTGTGATGCAATTTAAAAAATTTCTGCATTAGGGGAAAAGCTTTTAGAAGTGGAGAACTGAATGCAGGTTTTATTTTTTATTTTTATTTTATTTATTTATTTATTTATTTATTTATTTATTTATTTATTTATGTTTGAGTTGGAGTCTCACTCTGTTGCCCAGAGGAAGCACTGTGCACTCAAAGATGTCTGAGGCAACTCCATCAAACAATCTGAAACAAATTCATTTAGAATTTAAATAGTTACCATACTCATTGCCTTATTTAACTATTTAATTTGTAGTTTAAAATAATCCTGTTGGGAGTTCAGTCTGGATTTTCTCTCATTTTGAAGTTGAAGAAATCGAAACCCCAAGTAGGTGACGTGCTGATCCCTGCTCATCAGCTGACATTTGTGTTCCTTATTGCCCAGTTGACTAAGTCTAGAAAACAGGAAAGACATTGGCAATATGAGGGGTTGATATCAAAGTACAAGTTGCTTCCTGGTGGCAAATCTTGGGACTCCCATCAGATTTGTCCAGTAGCCCTAAAGCAACAGGTGGGAGAGTCCAGGGAACTCAGGATGACAAGTAATGGCTTAACCAATGGTTAATATTTGCTTTAGTGCTCTGAACTAATTTCTTACTACCTTTTTGAACAAGTAAAAAAACAGCTTACCAAAGAGATATTGTGGTCACATAGAAAAGAATAAAGTAGGAAATTAGAAAATTCCTTTATTCCAGAGTGGTTGGAAAGAAAGTTCTATATTTCTACCCTTCCATTTTAGCTGGACTGCCTTTCCCTTTGAAATAAACATTGAAGTTTCTTTCTTTTTTTAATTTTCTATTACAAAATATTCACATGTATCCAAAAAATAGAACAGTGTAAAAACCCTCATGCACTCATCATTCAGTTTCAGTAATTTAATGTTCATGACCAATTTTGTTTTGTCCATATGCTTCTCCCACCCTGGATTATTTTGAAGCAAATTTCTGCCATTTATTTCTTCTATAAATATATCAGCAAAACCTCTTAATAAAAGCAGTGTCTTACTTCAAAGAGAGTCACTGCTCAAAGAGCATCATGTTCTGCTTTCTCAATTGAGAGAAGGGGTGGCTTAAGGGACTGTTCTGCTGTCATCATCACAGGTGGTGATTCTGTAACTGATCATGAGATCCATGCTTAGGAATTTGCTTCTTTTCGTTTACACTTGAGAAGAAAAACTGGAGACTTGTCTCTTGCAGAATAATGTTTGAACATCAATCATTTAGGAAGTCAGAACTCGGTGACTGTGACTTCAGGGTACTTTTGGCTGCTCCCATATGCTCTTCTGCTGCCTTTAGTGCATCAGGTTAACACCATATCATCAGAACATTTATTTCCATAATCCAGAGCAGAGTCCTCCAAATGGAGTTTCTGGGCATTTTAGGAGATCTACAGGTCTCCTGAAATGCACAAAATTTGTAGTGAAAGTGTGATGTACATTTTTAGTGTCTACAATTTTTGTCAGCTTTTGAAAGGGGCTCATGGCCTCCCAAAATATTAAACTTGTTGCACTAATCTTTGCACCTGTGCACAGAGAGGCCCATCTGCAGTGGAGCTCAGTGTACCATTAATGGGTTTATGTGTGTGAGCATGGTCCAAGTTGGTGAATATGAAACCAAGATTCTGCTAATATCAGAAAAAGATAGAATTTTGTTTTCTATCTGGAAAATGCCTTGTAGACATCAGGAAATGATGGTATTACAGCCAGCACTTGAGGAACTATTAAATAAACTGTCAAGTTGATATTCAACCTCTTAGGACATGGTCTTTAATAGGGAATTTGATGCCATGGGGAGCTAATGACTCTTTCCAAGGACTGCAGAGATTACTGGGCTCCCAAAGGCAAGTTTTTCTATTTATCTGTAAAAGGTAACAACGGTGACCTGAAGCACTATAAAATGGAAGTCAATAGTGCTAAGTTCTTATTCAGAGATACTCAAGGTGATTTTAGTCCAAATATTAAATGGTGTAGATTGCAAAACTGGTCACAATCCTTCACTATCCTCTAGCCATAACCTAGTCATAATGTGACTTTACATGCTCTGTCATCAAAAGCAGAGACTCTGACATCCCCCTAAATCTGGAATACCTTTGTGTCTTGCTTTGGCCAATCGATACAGTTGAAATAACAAGTTTGCATTTCTAATTCTAGTCCCCAAAAGGCCTTACACATCACATTTTTTTCTCTCTTGGGACTCCTGTCTCATTTGGTTCACTCTGTGAACACATCAGTGCTAGCTTGCTGGCAAGTGACAGACTACATGCTTCAGGATGGTGTCAATCATGCTATCTTAGCTGAGGTACAATATATGGAAAGGCTTCTTAATCCTGCAGTCTCCACCCCCAGCAGAATGAAAATGTGCAAGAGAGCTGAGTTGAGACCTACTGAACCATCCAGCTGATTCCAGCTTAAATTTCCAACCCACAGAATCACAGAGCTACATAAATGGTTATTGTTTTATACTACTCCATTTTGAGGGTGAGGGTTGTTACACAATAGCTAATTCATACATTAGGAATCACTTCTTTTCAAAATAGAATCACATTTGTATCATTAGAAGAGATTTCAGTGCCCCTGAATCTCTGACATTTTATTCAAATTTTTGTTTGTTTCTGTATTTAAGTGCACAAGTTACGTTTTGTTATTATCTGCGAGAGAAGTGTCACTGTTAACAAAAGACACTGACAACTCTAATTTTATTTTCCCCTTCTCTGCACTAGGAATTTTTAACTGCTGTAAGATAAGAAAAATTTGGATAGGCATCTATTCTTTCAAATGTATTAAGTCAAAAAATTAGCTTTGAAAAAACCAAATGCTAAAAAATTATTTATTAGTACATTAATTAATTAATTTTGTTAAAGCTTCCCCTCTCTGAAGCAGAATTGAAAAGTCATTTTATTTACAGAAGAGAAATAAATGTAATCACCATGAATAAAAAACATTCATTAATACAGCAAAATATGATCATGGTATACACACTATTAATATAAAAGCACCGATTATATGAAGGGATAATTAGTAGAACAAATACCTTAAGGTCCTCATTCTGATTCTTCTTTTATCTAAGGATTGAATCCAAAGACTTTGTGTCCTAGTCAAAGGTATCTGAGACTCCAAAAAAGACTAAGAAGCCCTGAATTAGTATAAATCTCCTTCACAATTTATCACCAGGTCTTCAAATGAATTTACCTTTTCCCATGTTGGCATAGCTACAGCTTTTCTCCGCTAAAAAAAAAAGAAAACTTGGCTATATCTTTCTGCTCCTAGCTGTTAATTAGTCTAGAAGGCACCTAAAATTGCCTTCGCTCACCCACAGAGAATATGATGCATCTCTGAATACAAACGAAATGAAAAGTGACTTGTGAATATTAGTTCTGAAGTCTGAAAGCATCAAGAACATACACAATAGATAAGAATGAAGATAGAAACAATGAGGTTCAAATTGCAGTAGTGACAGTAACACATTGAGGGGTAAAGAATGGAGTGTCTCAGCAGGTAGCAGACAATTATTCCTCTTTGTGTCTAATCTCAGATAAATGGGGGGAGTTCTCTGTGAGTCCTGATTATTTCTTTTTAAAATTTTTTTCATTTGTTTTATTTTATCTAGGCTCCAGTTTGACTCAATGCAAATTTTCCATCAAGAAACCATAAATCATCATTTTGCATTTTCATGTTCCTGTGTTTTTTTGGCTCCTTTAGGAAAGGGACACAGATGAATGGAGAAATACACCATAACACCTGTGAAAGACAAGGCAGGAGGGAAACAGGATTAGGAGAAAGAGCCTTATGCCCTAACGTAGATCAGAAAATGTCTTGGCCAACTCAGCGGAAGTTCTAGAATAAAAATTCCCCATTAGAGGAACTATAACCAGGCACAAATAGCCAAGCCCTAGTGTCCTGCTATGCTCAGTCACTGAATGGGGGCTGCTTGGGAAGACCGTGACCTTTATCTGAAAACTTAGACATATCCTGAAACTGCACTCCTTGTTGCTGAAGGGCAAGTTCTTTCTTCGGAGAGATCTGGGTGAAACACCTCCATGCTGCCACAGCTCCCTTCCACTTACACAGTGAATGCTAGACATTTCTGCAATGTCTGAAAAAGGAACATGTGTTTGCTTTGACCAATAATTATTTAAAATGGCAGAAAGGAAGTGTTTTTTTGTGTGTGTGTTTTTAAACTCTGTGATAGAGAATCTGGAAAAGGGATATTTTTAAAAGATGAACACTATGGTATAGTAGAAAAAGAATAGGCTTAGATATAGTTGCGTATGACCCTGATTGCCTGAAGCCAAGTAGAGGGGGAGGCCATAACAGGATGTGTTGCCATAACAACCTTTCACTTCCCTTATGAACTCTTCTGTGCCTGTTCTGCACAACAGCATTACCCCAGTGGCCTAAGACTCCCTCTTAATCCCCACTATGGCAGCTAAGAGTGCATCCTTGCTGGGTGCTCAGTCTCCTTTTCCCTGCATTAACTTAGAAGGCTCAAAACACAAACCTTGGGAAATTCCCAGAGCCCCAGCCTCAGCTGAGACTGGCAGAGTACTTCATTAGAGAAACACTTTCCAGGGAGGAACCCTATAGTCATAGCCAGCTTTCTCCCAAAAGTGCCACCTCCTGGCTGGAGGTCAAAAGTACTGTCAACCATATCAGATATAATATCTCAGTCTGGGGGGAAGGCCTGATCCCAAACTTCAGCTAACAACACTTTCCAATCCACGCTGGCCACTCAAGATGCCATGAGCCAGTACAGGTACACAGCACAAGACTGCCACAACTGATAATTGAGAAATTCATCACTGCAAGGCTATATATAACTGAGGGAAACTGACAGTGCCTATGTCAGCCTCCTGCCAACCACAAATAAAAATAAATTGTCTACCCAAATGAGAAGGAACCAGAAAAAAATTCTGACAATATGAAAAAGCAGAGTTCTCCAACAACCCCAAAAGACCACACCAACTCTTTAGCAACAAACCTAACTCAAATGAAATTGTTGAAGTTCCACACATAGAATTCAAAAAAGTTGGTGATAAAATTGGTCAATAAACTTCAGGAGAAAACCAAAACCAATATAAAGAAATAAATAAAAAAAACTATTCGGGATATGGATAAAGTGAGAAAGCAGGATTTATTAAGAGGACAGAAATGCTCCCACAGTGGGAGGGGACCCGAGGGGGTTGCCTGCAGTGGGAATTTTTAACAGTAGGCTGAAACAAGCAGAATAAAGGATCTCACAACCTGAAGACAGGGCTTTTGAAGTCGGGCTCAGTGGCTCAGCCTGAAATCCCACACATTTGGGAGGCTGAGATGAGTGGATTGCCTGAGCCCGTGGGTTCGAGATCCACCTGGGCAACTTGGCGAGACCTCATCTCTACAATAAATCAAAAAATCAGCCGGGCATGGTAGCACACACCTGTAGTTCCAGTTACTTGGAAGGTTGAGGCTTTGTGCTTTTTGTATCCTATCTACGAAATCTTTCCCTATCTTAGGTTGTAAATATTTTTCCTGTTTTCTTTTGGAAGTTTTACACTTCTAGTTCTTACATTTATGACTAGATTGATTTTCCTTACAGTGTAAGTTAAATAATGTGAGTTTTTAAAAAAACATATAAATATAAACTTATTCCAGCATCACTTATTAAAACACTTTCCTTTCTCCATTGGATTGTTTTATGACTTTTGGTGAAAATTGATTGACAATATATGTGTGAGTCTTAGAACAACACTGCCTTGATTATTTTATGTTTGTGATTAGTCTTGAAATAAACAGTGTGGGCACTCCAGCTTTGTTCTTCTCCTCAGAAGTCATTTTGGCTATTCTAAGTTCTTATAAAACTTAGAAAATTTAGAAAATATAAAATTTAGAATTGGCTGAACAATTTCTATTTAAAAAGCTTTCTGAGAATGCAAGTGACATTTAGTTGAATCTGCATATCAATTTCAGAGAAATGGACATCTTAACAATGTAGCATGGAAGGAATTTCAAAAAAAGCCACTTTGGCATAATGACTTACATTTTCTACTTCCTTACAAATATTGTTATCATTTAAAATATTTGCAGATTAAATACCCACAAAATGATATCTCATTCTTTCAATGTGATTACTGGTAGAATAGAATTTTTTAAAAAAAATTCTTAGCATTTTTATCTCCTCTTTTACAGACTACCTATTTGCATTTTTTGCCCATCTCCACCTCTTTACAAATAGCTGTCCTAAAACAAGAAATAAAACATTATGGGACCATGAACTTTCAGAAATTCACTGTGCCAGCACTGTAAAAATGGCCCAAGATCCCAGACCCTAGGCTTACCCTGCAGACAGTGGGTGAAGTGCTAGGCTTGGCCACTATAATCATATCCATAGTAAAGACCTATATTAACATTTTCTACCCTAGGTGGTCTCAATAAGTTTGTGGGGCGGGAACAGCAAAGGAGAAAATGAAAGATTTTTAAGCATCCTTTGAGTTAGTGACGTAAAAGAGAACTTGAAACAGTATCAAAGGTAGGCAGTACTACTATTCTTCTTTGAATGAATTTATAAAGCATTTAATTTGAAGACTCTTTTGGCCAATAGGTGACCAAAAACATTCTAAAATTAGTTTTTTCTGCAGTTCGAATTACAAGCAACTTGATCTGGCTTAAAGATAGTCTTGACACATCAGAGCACTTGAAATTCCTTTCGGATTTTTTTTCTCAGTACAAATGACACAGGGAAAACAAATATTGTAAATGCTTTATATTGAAAAGGACTGGTAAAAACATTGTTATATTTCTTAAGGCATTTTCAAAATTCTATGTTAAATTCTTACTTCATTAACAAAATAAACTTAAAGTCTTTGAGAAAATTTTTCCAAAGACTGACTCAATGTTTCCTAAGAACACACCACAGTTGTAAAACGTCTTAAGAGTTTCTTACTTAGACCACTTACTTAGAAACCTTATTCTCTAAAATTATAGACTACAAGCAACTTTGCTGTTTGAATTTATATCAATAAGAAACATTAAACTTCCAACTCTTTCCAGGACAATCTAACTAAACCAGATTTAAGATAAAAAAACTTTTCCCATAGTTCAGAATTTCCCTTTTGCCTTATTGCAGTATCCCTTCTAAAACTTTCAGTCCTACTATAATCTGTTTTCTGACACTATAGGTTAATTTGTCTTTTTTAAGAATCATTAATAAATGGAATCTCATAATTATGACATTCACCCCATTGCTGTGAATAACAGCAGCTCATTTATTTTTTATTGCTTTAGTGACATTCTATTGTATAGCTTTACCATGTTTTGTTTACCCATCAATCAACTAATGGACATTGGGTTGTTTCCAATTTTTGACTATTAGGAATAAAACTCCTATGATTACTCATTCAATTCATGTTCACATTTTTGTATGGACATATGTCTTCCTTGATCTTGGGTAAATACGAATAAGCAGAATTGTTGAGTTGTATGCTTACCTTTGTAAAAACCGTTCAACAGCTTTCCATAAAAGTTGTACCATTTTAAACTTTCACAATGTATGAGAGTTCCAATTTCTTCATTTTCTTAACAACAGTTGTTTTATCTGTCATTTTGATTATCTCCATTCTTGTTTTATTTCAATAGCTTTAGGAGGTACAAATAATTTTTGGTTACATGTTTGCATTGTATAGCGGTGAAAAGTGTGGGCTTTACATGTACACACCACTCCCACCTACGCACATTGTACAAAATAGCTGATTTTTGTCCTTCCACCCCAACCCCATCCACCTTCCGAGTCTCCAATTATACCATTCTCTATGGCTTTGCAGATCCATAATTTAGCTCCTATTTTTAAGTGAGAACAAGTAGTGTTTGGTTTTCTGTTCCTGTGTTAGCTCATTTAAAATGATGTTCTCCAATTTCATCCATGTTGCTGAAAAAAAAAAGAACCCCAAAACAACAAACATTATTTCACTCTTTCAGAGACTGAATATTTATTCCATAGTGTATACATACCATATTTTCATTATGCACTGACCAGTTAACTGACATTTGGGTTGAGTCCACATCTTTGCAATTGTGAATTGTACTGTGATGAACATGTGAGTGTAGGCATCTTTTTAAATATAACAACCTCTACGCCTTTGAGTAGATACATAGTGACGCAATTCCTGGATCAAATAGATCTATTTTTAGTTTTTTAAGAAATCACCATACTGTTTCCACAGAGGTTGTATTAATTTACATTTCTGCCAACAGTATGTAAGTGTTCCCATTTCACCACATCCGCACAAACATCTGTTTTTAATTAATTAATTATTTTTTATTAATGACCATTCTGAGTGATGTAAGGTGATGTCTAATTTTGGTGTTAATTTGCATTTCCCTGATAATTAGTGATGTTGAACTTTTTTTTATATGTTTACTGGACATTTATATATCTTCTTTTGAAAGATGCCTGTCATTTGTCCACTTTTTAAATGGGATCAATTGCTTTGTTCTTGCTGATTTGTTTGAGTTATTTGTGGTTTCTGGATATTAGTCTGTTGTCAGATAAATCATTTGTGGATGTGTTCTCCCATTCTGTGGGTTGCTTGCTTCCTCTGTTGATTATTTTCTTGGCTTTGCAGAAGCATTTTAGTTTAATTAACTTGCACTTATTTATTTTTGTTTTGGTTGCATTTTCTTTTGTGGTTTTAGTCATACATTCTTTACCTAGGCTGATACTCATAAGAGTTTTTACTAGGTTTTCTTCTAGGATTTTTATGGTTTCATGTCTGACATTTAAATCTTTAATCCATCTTGAGGTAATTTTTGTATATGATGAGAACTAGAGATAAATTTTCATTTTTCTGCATGTAGCTAAGCAATTTTTCCAGCACCATTTGTTGAATAGGGTGTCATTTCCATATCTCTAGCATATGTTTTTGTCTGCTTTGTCAAAGATCAGTTGGTTGTAGGTATTTGGGTTTATTCTGAATTCTCTATTCTGTTCCATTGATCCATGTGCCTGCCCTTATACCAGTACCATTGCTATTTTGATCACTACAGACTTGTGGTATAATTTGAAGTCAGGTAATGTGATGCCTTGAGCTTTGTTCTTTTTGCTTAAGATTGCTTTGTCTCTTCTGGCTCCTTTTTAGTTCTATGCAAATTTTAGGGTTATTTTAATTCTGTGAAAAATGATGTTGGTAGTTTGATCGGGATTATGTAGAATCTGTAGAATACTTTGGGGAATATAGTCATTTTAATAATGTTGATTCTTCCAATCCATGAGCATGAGATTTTTTTCCCATTTGTTTGTGTCCTTTACAGTTTTTTCATCAGCATTTTGTAGTTCTCCTTGTAGTGATTTTTTTACTCCTTAATTAAATATGCTCCTAGGTATTTAAGCTTTTTAGCTATTATTGTAAATATAAGTGCGTTCTTGATTTGATTGTAAGCTAGGTTGCTATTGGTGTATAGCAATGCTACTAATTTGTGTGTGTTGATTTTGTATCCTGAAACATTACCAAATTCATGTATCAAGTTCAAGAGTCTGGGAGAAGTCTTTAATATTCTCTATGTATAAGATCATATAGTCAACATATAGAGATAGTCTGATTTCTTCTTTTCAATTCAGATACCCTTAATTTCTTTCTCTTGCCTGATTGCACTGGCTAGGACTTCCAGTATGATGTTGAATAGGAGTGGTGCCTTGCTTTATTCCTGTCTGAAGTGGAATGTGTTCAATTTTTCAAATGCTTTTTCTGCATCTATTGAAATGAACATATGATTTCTGGTTTTAATTCTGTTTATGGAGTAGACTACATTTATGGACTCATGTATATTGAATTACCCTAGAATCTCTGGGATAAAACCCACTTGATTGTAGTGAATTATTTTTATATTCTGTTGAATTTGTTTTTTAATATTTTGTTCATTAAGGATGCTTGTCTGTAGTCTTCTTTATTGAGTATTTTCATGACTTTGGAATCAGGGTGATACTGGCTTTGTAGAAAAATTAAGAATTGCCTCTTCAACTTTATGAAACAGCTTCTGTAAAATTCATACCAGTTCTTCTTTGAAAGTCTGGTAGAATTCAGCTGTGAGTTTATCAGGCCCCTCCCTCCCCTAGCAGTTTCCCTCAACTGCCAGCCCCCCCCGATAGTTTTCCACTACTGCCAATTGCTTTCTTATAGCATTATAATTGTTCAAGGTCACCTTATGACTGAGAACATATGGAACTCAGTTCTTTGTTTCTGTGATATGTCACTGAGTATGATTGACTCCAAATCCATCCAATTTGCTACAAAGTCCATATATTCGTCCTACTTTATGGCTGCATAATATTCCATTATGTATAAGTACCACATTTTTTTAATCCAGTCCAGCTTCGATGGGCAACATGGTTGGTTCCATGTTTTTGCTATTATGAATAGAGCTGCAACAAACATACGTGTGCAGCTATCTTTTTTGTACAATAATTTGAGTTCCTCCGGGTATATTCCCAATAGGGGAATTACTGGGTCATATGGAAGGTCAATTCCTAGTTCTTTCAGAAATCTCCAGACTGTTTTCCAGAGAGGTTGTACAAGTTTGCATTCCCACCAGCAGTGTAGAAGCGTTCCCTTTTCTCCACATCGTCGCCAGCATGTGTTGTTGTTTGTTTTATTAATGATGGCAATTCTTACAGGGGTTAGGTGGTATCTCAACGTGGCTTTGATTTGCATTTCTTTGATGATGAGTGAGGCTGAGCACTTTTTCATGTGTCTGTTGGCTGCCTGTATATCTTCTTTTGAGAAGTGTCTATTCATGTCTTTTGCCCACTTTTTAAAGGGACTGTTTGTTTTTTTCCTTTCAGCGCGTTTGAGTTCCTTGTAGAACCTAGATGTTAGGCCTTTGTCAGACACACAGTTGGCAAATATTTTTTCCCATTCTGTGGGCTGTCTCTCTGCTCTCTTGATGGCTTCTTTTGCTTTGCAGAAGCTCGTTAGTTTGATGAGGTCCCACTTGTCTATCTTATTTCTTAAGGTATTGGCCTTTAGGGTTCTGAATAGGAATTGGTTGACAGTTCCACTTTCCATAAGGGTGTCTCCTGCATTTTCTAAGGTTCTTATAGTTTGAGGTTTTACGTTTAGGTCTTTGATCCATTTAGAGTTGATTTTTGTGTATGGTGATAGGTAGGGGTCCTGTTTCAATCTTCAGCATGTGGTCAGCCAGTTTTCCCAGCACTATTTACTGAATAGGTTCTCCTCTCCCCAGTGGTTGTTGGTGGTGGCTTTGTAAAAGATGAGTTGGTTGAGGAATTGAGGCTTTGCTTCCAGAATCTCTATCCTGTTCCATTGGTCTGTGTGCCTGTTTTGGAACCAATACCTGGTTGTTTTGATTACTGTAGCCTTATAGTAAAGTTTGAAGTCTGAAAGTGTGGTACCTCCTGCTTTGTTTCTCTTGCTAAGGATTTTTTTTTGGCTATTCGTGGTCATTTATGTTTCCATATGAATTTCTGCATTTTCATATCCAGGTCTGAGAAGAATGATGTTGGTAACTTAATGGATATTGCATTGAATCTGTAGATTGCCTTTGATAGGATGGACATCTCAACAATGTTGATTCTTCCTATCCATGAGGGTGGAATATTTTTCCATTTGTTTGTGTCTTCTTGGATTTCTTTGAGCAGTGTTTTGTAATTCTCATTGTAAAGGTCTTTCACTTCTCTGGTTAGGAAGATGCTGAGGTATTTCATTTTTTTGTGTGGCTATTGTGAATGGGATTGTGCTTTTTATTTGGGTCTCTGCCTGCTTGTTGTTGGTATATAGGAATGCAACTGACTTTTGCACATTTATTTTGTACCCTGAGACTTTGCCAAAGTCCTTTATCAGTGTCAGCAGGTTTTTGACAGATTCTCTTGGATTTTCAAGGTAAGGATCATATCAACAGCAAAGAGGGATAACTTGACTTTCTCTTTTCCTATTTGGATACCCCCAATTTCCTTCTCTTGTCTCATGCCTGGGCTAGGACTTCCAACACAATATTGAACAAGGGGGTGAGAGTGGGCAGCCTTGTCTTTTTCCAGTTTTCAGGGGAAATGTTTCTAGTTTCTGTCCATGTAGCAATATGTGAGCTGTGGGTTGGTTGTAGATGGCACTTAGTATTTTGAGGTATGTTCCTTCTATACCTAGGTGATTGAGGGTTTTTATCAAGAAGGGATGTGGGATTTTATCAAAAGCTTTTTCTGCATCTAATGAGAAAATCATGTGGTTCTCGTTTTTACATCTGTTGATGTATTTAATTACAATTATGGTCTTGTGAATGCTGAACCAGGCCTGCATCCTGGGGATGAAGCCTACTTGGTCATGGTGGATGATTTTTGAGATGTGTTTTTGGATCTGATTTGCTAGAATCTTGTTGAGGACTTTTGCATCTATGTTCATAAGAGATATTGGCCTGTAGTTCTCTTTTTTTGTTGGATCTTTACCCAGTTTGGGTATCAGTGTGATGTTAGCTTCATAAAATGACTTGGGTAGAATTCCATCTTTCTCAATTGTCTGGAATACTTTCAATAGGTTTGGTATCAGCTCCTCCTTGTACATTTTGTAGAACTCATTATTTTTTTCTCAAATTCCTACTATTCATTTATCATTTTCATATCACAATTACCACCTAATTTACCCTGGCTTGTAGCCGAGAGGAACTAAATGACTCAATATTTACACATTTTCAAACTTAGCATTCAGAATACCTAGCCTCTTACCAGTTATCTAGAACTCTCAAAACTGTTGCTTTTCTGAAGCTAAAGGTAAGATATAATTTGGTCAACTAGTACTTGCAAATCTTTTTCTCTCTAAAACAAACATTTCCTTTTCCTATAGTTCAAGATCTTGTATTACAGTCAATGTCAGTGGTATTGAATGAATACAAACAACTGTGAACTGCAGTTTGTGTCCAGAACTCTGCTGTTTGGGAGGCAGAGGGCAGGAGGGTATTAGAAATAGGAACGTTAGAATGCCTCTTCTAGATCAGAGAACCGGCAGAAGCCAAGGGTTAAAGGACTTCCCTTCTTGGTATAAGCTGCCGAAACCTTCTGTTTTGGCTATTAATGATACATTTCAGGGAAATATAAGGAGATGCAATATACCCTTAAATAACTTACAACCTACTTAAACAAAAGGAAAGTAACAAAGTTTAAAATTATAAATAATTAATGCCATGAAGTTATGTATTAGAAATTAAATCAAAAAAAGAAAGAAATTAAATCTATGATCAATTTCCTATACATGTTCAGAGGAGGAAGAGATTGGGCTTGAGCTTTTGCCAAACTTACAGCTGGACTGGTTGGAAGTTTTTAAAGATGGATAATGTTTAGACAGGTAGAGATGGGGTGAAGGGTAAGTAACAATGGAGCTCTGTTGCCTAGGACAGTGTTATACCCATATGGAACTGATAGTGCTAACGTTTTATATCTCAGATTCCTTCAATATTTGGTATTATATTTCAATAAATCCTTGGGGGAAAACTTTTTAGAAAACATCTTGAAAGATATGGTCATCTCAATTTTATAGAATTGAAAAGACAGTAATACTATTAGGAGAAGAATGTGGGGAAGGCAAAATATATAAGCCCAGTACTTTTTCACAATAATGTTCTACTTAGAGGACATATAAAAATTGTAAAAGAGGCTTTAAATGCAGAACAGTACATTGAAACAAGAGTAAGAAATTAACAGAATGCAAAACATTATCATTGACCACAAACTTTACATTTTCAAATATTCAAATAAATATTTCTCTAGAGAGAAGAAATGTGTTTGACAAGTTTGACCACAGGGATTAGTGGCTGCAAACTAGAAATTGGTATGAGTTGCTTCTACTCAAATTGTTCTTTGAACTTGTAGAAGTTTTGTGTCAGTGCAAATATAATAAGCCAAAACGCAATGTGGTAAGAGACAGAATTAGCAATGCTTTCGTTGTCTCCCTATTGAGTTTGGTTACAATTATTAATTTATTTGTTTATTTTAGAGGCAGGCTTTCACTCTGTTGCCCAGGCAGGAGTGCAGTGGCACGATTATAGCTTACTGCAATTTCCAACTCCTGGGCTCAAGTGATCATCAGTCTCAGCCTCTCAAGTAGCTAGGGCTATCAGCACAAGCCACCACACCCGGTAAATTTCTTATTATTTATTTATTGTAGAGACAGGTTGCCCAGGCTGGTCTCAAACTCCTAGCCTCAAGCAATCCTCCTGCCTTGGCCTTCCATAATTATTTTAATACATCTAAGTTTTGATTTAAGTGAAATAGCATTTTATTTTTTTAATTTATTTTATTTTAAAGTTGTGGGGTACAATTCAGGATTAGGCATATAAGTGATCATCGTACAGGTAAAGTTTGGGCCCCCTTTGGTCCCCACTTTTCCTGGCTTGAGACCAGGTACCCTTATTAATGTTATGTGTCTCCCTCCCTCCCTGCCAGTTTCTCGCTACTGCCAGTCCCTTTCTTATAGTATTATGGTCACTGCTCAGGGTCCTCTTATGAGTGAGAGCATATGGTACTCAGTTCTTTGGAGAAATAGCATTTCAAACTGATATATCTTTGTTTTTTTGTTTTGCTTTTTTCTTTTCAAACTCATTGCCTTACCTGAACTTATATGGTCATTTAGCACAAACTTAACTCCAAGTATATGGCTAATGCCAGCTCCCTATCAATGAATCAGTTTACAGAGTTTTGTAATTAATCACTCAAGGTAATTTACAGTAAGGGGGGAAGTAGCCTTTCATGAGTAAACATTAGTTACTCATTTCTAATACTATAGAGGTAGTCAATTATTTCCTTTTTAGAATTCATCTCGTGATTTGAACCAACTTCCTAGGAAAGGAAGTTCTTCCTTTCTGTCTTCAAAATGGCTTTGTTTTCAAGTTAGATATACTTTTTTCCCATTCCTTCTTTGCTTCATTTCTTATTTTCTCCCAAGAAAGACTAGAACAGTATTTCTAACAGTATTTCTATTTGGCCATGAACACATTTGAGTCACAAAGCTTCTCCTCAGAAAAATTTGTATTATAGACAAAACTTTCAGAGTTCATGGACTCCCTGAAGTTCATGCATGTATTCAGAAGGGATCTGTGAACTCTGGGTTAAGAGTTCTTGCCCCAGTACATGGTCAACCTTCACAGTCTGGCTGGGTAGGTTATTCCCTCATTACAGAAACTAGAAATACCAGGGAAAGAGCTTACTCAAAGCAGTATAAGTAGAGTGACCTCAGTGTTTCTGTTCCATGGTCATGTGCCATTTCCTTACCCATTCACTGTGTCTGTGAATCTCTGACCTGGCTGAACAAGAGAGCTACTTACTTAGGCTTTGGAACCCTGTTTATTTGCAGACTTACCCACACCCGCTCAGCAAGGTAAAAGAGCTTTCAAGTGCATGTGACTTGTGTCAATGAGTTCTCTCACTCCAAATTTAGTCTAGGTTGAATATTTTGTACTAGAGATTACTTCGGCAACTAGCTAATGCTCATCACTGTTATTATAGGGAGGCAGCTCACAGGATGTCGTCTAAAGTTCAGCAGCAGGAACACAGCTGTAATGACCCTCCACGTTGGTTTGGCTATGATTTTGAAGGCAAGCCTATTGCAGAGTGTGATGATATAATACCACCTAAAGACAGCTTAGAACTGACAATGAAAGGGACAGCATACAGTAGTGAAGAGCATGCAGTATGACCTTCAGCCTCAGCAGGAAGAAGAAAAACATCTACAACTCGGTGACTTTTCTTCATTTGATGCAAGTATTTTTACTAGCTGGATCTCAATGTAAACAAACAACAAATCATCTTCTGATTCTTATTCCTAGTACATATGTTTCTAAATACATCATTAGTTCTTCTGTCTAAACAATCATGAATAAAAAAAAGAAGCCAAATCAAGTAACACTTGATGTAAAATTTCTGACAAATTTAACTTAATCAAACCAGTAGTGTTGATGAGATTATAGTCTAAAATATGAAACAACTCTGAGAGATGTGACTTTTTTTGACAAGGAGTTTAGAAGTTGCTTTTCAGAAAGGAAAAAGAAAGCAGAGATGGCCACATAAGTCAAAGTAAGAATTTGAGCCAGGGTGATTTCTTCAAGTATCTGTGAAACTGTTTTATAAAGAACATAGACATATTTTCAAAGGAAACAGGGCTTTCTTGTGATTTCCAGACATTTAACAACAAAAGAGAACTAACTACATGCCAGTCAAACCTGGATTTATCTCAACATTTAAGTTAACAGTGAGAGGCAAATTAAATAGAAATGAGAACTATATGAATAGAAAAGATGTCCCTTCAATGTCTCAGAAAGATCTCTTTAATCATATTTGCACCATGGAAGAATTTTTAAATGATGCTATGCCAGAAAAGATGCTCCCTCAATTTCATGCTAGAAGATATCGGTTATTATTTTCTTGCCTACATATTAATTTTTAATAAGCTTTCATCTAGGGATTTTACCATTATTTGATATATAACACTGATGTTGACAGAGTCCAGAGAAAGTACAACTGTTTTTGACTGCCACAAACAAGCTGTGTCAGTAATATTACATCGGTCTTTTAACCTTTCTATTTCCTAAATTAATTATCTCTTACATGGGGTTAATTCATCTTTTTGTAACCCACAAGTTTAAAATAAGGATAAAACTTAAAGAATATGAAAGTTATTTTGAAAAGTCTTTAAAGGGCTGTACAAAAATATTATTATAGGTACTTTGTATTAGCTAAATGCTTTTAATAACTCTCCCTCCCCCCCCCGGGTTGATTTTTAAAGTTTTTGAAATAAGGTAGTATCACTTAGCTGTGGGAAGGGTCCAGGGAATAGACACACAGGCAGGGGAATCATGAGTAGAAAGTTTTAAGACCCGAGCCAACTTAAGATGACTGTTCTAAGACTAGAATTTTTAAACTAAATTTGGAGATTTCTGGCAGCTGCATTAAAGTTGGTTTCAGAAGTCTGACCTCTAAGTGCTTCATGCACACAACTGGAGAGACCTATAAAAGAGGCAACTGCTTTCTGAAAGAAATAACACCTGCAATGGGAAGACCAGGGTAAGAAACACATCCTGTTGTGTTCTCTAGAAACCGAGCAGATTGCTTCATTATCAGAACTTGCTCCAAAGCTCTTTGAAAAACATCCTCTTTTAAACAAGGAGAGGAAAGACATTCGTTCATTCTAGGGAGGAAACATCTACAGCTACAACAATAAAAGAAAAGGGGTAGGTGCTACAAAAAGTAAGTTATGAAAGGAGACCAAGAAGTAAAGTAGACAGGTAGAGAAATCTTCAAGTTTACTATATGATTCAAATATGTACAATTCCATCAATAATTTTATATATAGTTGACTGCTGTTATGCTTATGAACTTTCCGGTTGTGGTTGGCTAATTTCATCAATGTTATTTATTAATGAAAATATTTCTATAATTGTATGAGGGTGAAAAAATATTATAAAAATTGCCTCACAGTTTCCTCCACTTAATAGCATAACACACACCACAACCGTATCAAATATACCAACATGTATCTTTCAAACTTCTACACATTATGTTTTCACGAAGGTTGGATTAAAAAAAGACTTTGAGATATCCTATAGAAAGATGACTTTTTGTTTCACGAATAAGAAGTTAAAAACAGAACTCTAAATAAATGGAATATTAACAAAAATGAGATTATTGTAAATCACAATATTTGGAAAGGTCTGCTAAAATCTTTAAAATAAAATAAAACAAAAAAATAAAAACATACCTTTACAAAAAAAAGCAAGCTTCATTTAAAAAGAGAATTGATTTATCATAATAAAAAATATATAATCCAACAGATAGGTCTATTCAATGTTGTATAATTTAAATGTTCCAGGAATACAGACAAGTAAGGTTTGAAAGAAATGGAATTCATAAAATAACTTTATACAGTACACCATTAAAAAAGTGAAAATTTATCCTCATACATCAGGCTGAATGATTCTTCCCTCCTAAAAAAATATGTCTTAAATTACACGAAAGATTATTAAGAATCAGTAGCAACTGCTTCATATATATGTGTTTTATTCACAGCTTAAATTTACATTGATGCCATAAGGGTACTAAGCTGAAAATCTGTCATATGAGAGCTATAGCATATAGAAGTCTAAGATAAGTGCCTCCCATGGCTGATGCTTTTGTATAATCTCCTCCCTTTGAGTGGAGGGGGAAACCGTGAATAGGATGAGATAACATTCCCAAAATTATGTTACATCATATGGTGAAACAAAGATAATGGTGGGCCTGACCTAATCAAGTGAGCCCTTAAAAAGCAGAGATTTCTCCAGCTGCTTGCAGAAGCAGTCAGATATTCAAACATGAGGACTCAATGCATCACAGCTGGCTGGAAGATGCAGGGAGCCACATGAGAAGGCATGTGGGGTAGCATCCAGAAGCTTAGAGTGATTGCTGACAGTCAGCAAGAAAATGGAGACCTCAGTCACATCCAGTCACAAGGAACTGGATTTTGTCAATAATCTAAATGAACTTAGAAGCAGATTTCTTCCCAGAGCTTCCAGATGAGAACTCAGCCGAGCTGAAGCCTTGGCTCCAGCCTTGCTATACCCTGAACAGAGAACCTAGCTATGTTGGACTCTTCACCTACAGAATCATGGGCTCACAAGTAGGTATTATTTTATGCTGGTAAATATGCGGTAATTTATTACAGAACAACAGAAAATGAATGGCTAAGTAGAAATTTTGAAAAAGCCCCCCCAAAATCATTCACCAATATTCATTCTCAATTTGTTGTTTTCCCATTTATATGAGCAGTCTTTCCATTTGTGTAGTAGTAGATCTGCTAATCATCGGTAAAAATCATAAGTACAATTCAAGCCAGTCTTAGTTCTGTAGTTTCAGGGACTGAAACCAGCTTTGCCTTCTAAAACTTACAGTGCCTTTTGGGGCATCAGCCTTAATCCATTTTTCATTTTTGCTTGCTTGATTCATGAGTCCTAAAACACAAATTTGCATGAGGTTATATCAAGAGCAATATTTGACCACATAGATCCTAACAACACATCTCTAAGACTGTAAAACACCTTAGAACTCCAAAAATCTTGTAAAGATAGTCTGAATTGGGAAAGAGTTACAGAGACGTTACCCGGGTTTGCTCCCCTCATTTTCTCAGAACAACACTGAGAGGGAGGCTACTCTGTTTTTTATTTGTACAGGAAGCATATCCCTTATCCAAAATGTTTGGAACCAAAATCATTTCAGACTTAAGATTTTTTTGAATTGTGGAATATTTGCAGAGTACAAACCAGTTGAGCATCCCTAATCCAAAAATCTGAAATCCGAAATACTCCAACGAGTATTTCCTTTGAGCATCATGTTGGCACTCAAAAAGTTTCAGATTTGGGGTTTTGGGATTAAGGATGCTCATCTATATTATTATTTTTCTAATGCAGATTTTAAAAAGAGCTTTACTGAAGTATAACTGATGAAGTAAACCAGATGTATTTAAAGTATGCAATGTAATACATTTCAAATGTATGTAAAAATCTGTGAGACCATCTCCTCAATCAAGATACCGAAACTACATATCACTCCCCAAAGTTTCTTTGTACCCTGCTGTAGTCTCTCCATCACACCCTTCCCTGTCTGTTGCCCTCCAACCTCCACTCCCAGCAATCATTGATCTTCATGTCTTTATGGATTAGCTGCATTTCCTAAAGTTTATACAAATAGAATTATACCATATATACTCTATTTTTTAATGTTTTCCTTCATTCAGCATATTTATGTTGAGGTTCATCCACACTGTACAATGTATCAGGTAGTTTCCTCATAAGTGTGCCAAGTAGTACTTTGCTGAATGCTCCCACATGTTCTCTGCAGACCCCCTCTGTGTAGCTCCCTCCTCTGTGGTACTTTCTCTTGTGAATTCTGGGCAACCCTGGTCTCCCCAGAAGTTCAGCTGTCTCCTCCTCTCATGGAGTCAGCTGGTCTCTGGCTGTGGTTATCTCCCCTGCAAGTCTTGCAGCCTGGAAATTCTTCAAGGTAACTTGTGGCACAGAGCTCACCTTGTTTCCCAGCTCTATTCTAGTTCTGTTTTCTCTATTAATCAAGGTAATTAAGGTATTATATTTCCCCTGAAGCTCCATTGCAGCTCTGGATTTAAGAAACCAATCAAATCTGAACTGCAGAGTTGTGAATATGCTATTGCAATTCATCATAAACATTTTCCTTGTCAAATCCAAGCACACCAGTTAGAGAATGATCCTCATCTTCAGTAGTTTCCTTCGTTAGTATCCTATGATACTTCCAGCTAAACAAAAGGTGCTTTGTGCCATCGATCTCCTTCATTTGAAGCCATATCTTCTCTTTCTTTGTCCTGGAGCTCACTGCATGTTTCCCAGAACACAGCTGAGTATTCCTCTGCAGTTTTTTCTTCTTCGCTTGCTATATTTTCAATGTCATCACAGCCCTACTTCTCATTAGCTTTGATAAACTGGTTACAATTTCTCACTCCAGTTGGCAAATCCCTGTGTTTGAAACTTCTCTTTTTCCTGTAACTCTTCATCAATAAGGGGTTCCGTTTTGTCAATTTTTTTTATTTTTTTATTTTTTTTTATTTTTTTATTTTTTTATTTTTAGCCAGGGTCTCACTCTGTTGCCCAGGCTGGAGCACAGTGGCATGATCACAGCTCACCACAGCCTCAATCTCCTGGGCTCAGGAGGTGATTCTTCCACATCAGCCTCCCCAGTAGCTGGGACTACAGGCATGTGCCACCACACCTGGCCTTTTTTGCTTTCTTTGTAGAGACAGGATCTCACTATGTTGCCTAGGCTGGTCTTGAACTCCTGGGATCAAGCAGTCCTCCCGCCTCAGTCTCCCAAAGTGCTAAGATTACAGGCATGAGCCACCGTGCCTGACCTAGCTTTTTTGTTTTTTATGCCTGTACTGCATTTGGTAGGTCAGGATTTTGAGGCACCTTGCACCCAATAGTTTTTCTATAATAATTTCTTTTTCTAGCAATTCAATACATGTGAAGGAAAGAACAAGAAATCCTAAACTTTTTGTTGTTGTTCCAACTTTTTCCTTTTTTATATATTTTAGCATCAATAATAGCAAGGCTTTTCTAAATATCTCAGATTTCTTCCTTAGTATATTATTCATCATCTCCCCAACCAGGTGTTTCTCACTTTGGAATGGGAAGCCTGTCTACTCACAGCCTTCTGCAGCAGTAGAGGCCAAACAGTGTTACTGCTAACAAAATGAACAAACAAGCAACTTCAGCTTAGAGATGATACTCAATAGGCAGGAAAATTTATACAATTCCATTTAGGTTGTTGAAAATAGTTTTCCCTATCTTACCAATAAGTAATTTTCTAAAAGTTCTTTGTACTTTGGCCTGAATCTGTGAAGGTTCTATTTTAATTTGTAAAGTTTATAAATTCCTCCCTATAAAAGTTTAAAAACATTTGTTGGAACTTGGGGTTCCAGAAATCTTGTTCCTTATTTATTTCCCTTTGCCAGTGAAAATCAGACAATGTTTCTTTGACCAGGAAATGGGAAAATGGCTATCCTGTCCCTATGCAGTGTGGCTTCCATTAAGTGGGAGGAAAGGCTTCCTGGGGGCATGTGTTTAACTCTAATTTGCTCTCTAAAACCCTGCCCAAATCTACTGAAACATATGACTCTCCATGTTCTTTTAATTTAACACAAAATGCAGCTGATCTAATCAGCACTAGCTATCAGCAAAGATAGGGCTCCAGGGAGTAATTTGCAGAATGTAATTGTCTTGTTTAAAAATAAGATTAAAAGCTTCTTGGTAAGGTGAGCTTCTTCTTGCCTCTCTCCTCACTCCCACTCCCACTCCTAATCCCATAACAGTCTTTTGTTTATTTACATTTGGTTCAGAGGCATATTTCTGCTGCTGCCTTACTAACAGCAGATTCAACTTCAATGCATCAGGGTTGGAGGATTCTCTTTCATATTACAAACACTACCGGCCACCCACTATGGGAAGTGCCTTGCTAATAAGTATTTTAGGAAGGTTCAAAAGATGTTAAAAGACATGCCACACAATGCCCTCACAAAGAATACCAGCTGACTAGGACAATACATGATACACTTATGAAATAACATGAAAATAATCTGAAATATTATTTTTAATACATACATTTCATAAACAAAACCTCTAACACCACTCACAATTCCATAACAAATATTTTAATTTTGTCAACATTCTTTAACTATTTAGTCTTCTCTCAATGGAAGGGCAACCTAAGATATCTTGACAGTAATTCTTTACTGGCAAAACAAAATTTCTCAGCTAGTTTTAACGGTGCTCACCTATTAAATTTTCTCTCAAATATCTTGAATAGTAATTAAGCCAACAGTACTCTAGGCATTGTACACAAGTACACAATCAGTTCAGCCCAAGAAATAATCTTATAGACTCTTCAGATCTTTGCTTTTGCAATGTATAATTCCAATCATTGCATTTTTCACCTCAGACATTATAGTTTTCATTTATAGAAATTCAGTTTTGATCATTTTTACATCTTCCATGTCTTAACTTTTTAAACATGTGGAATACAACTACAATAATTTTGTATTTTTCTTCTCTGCTAATTCTGACATCTGTGTTAGTTTTGGGTTGATTTCAGTCAATTATTCTCTTCACTATGAGTCATGTTTTCTTGTCTATTTGAAAGTCTGATAATCTCTGATTGGATGCTAGACATTGTGAGTTTTACTTTGATGGGTGCTAGTTACACATTATTCCTATAAATCTTTGTTCAGGATGCAGCTAAATTACTTGGAAACAGTTTAAGCCTTTCATCTCTAGCTTTTATGATCTCTTAGGCAGTTCAAGAGTGGTGCACAGCTTAGAGCTGTTTCTCACTCTAGGTCCTCTACCCAATGCCCCATGCATACCCCCCCCCAACCCTCCAAGTCTGGGGGGTAGAACAGGCATTATGTCTTGATGCATTGGAATGTCAGGCTCTATTCCCTCTGGTATTTTGTCCTATAAACTCTATATTGGTCTCTGTGGACTCTCATCTTGATCTCAACTCAGGGAGCCAGCTAGACTCCATAGTAGTTCCCTCCCCCTATATAGTAGCCTGGAGACCCCCTCAAGGGAGTAAGCAGGGCTCCTCACATTTGTTTACCATTTCTCGGTGATCACTTTCTTTCATTGTCTGAAATTTAATGTCTTGAAGACTGTTTCATGTATTGTGTCTGCTTAAAAAATGTTTTTTTTGTGGTACTCATTGTTTCACATGGGAGGTTAACTCCTTCCCTGAAATACTTCACTGTGTTTTTTAGACTAGATAGCCTAGATCTCAACTTCATTGTTTTCCTCTTCTTCCCCCATTTTCTATCCCCACTCTTTCCTTTTTAACTTATCATTTTGAAATAATTATAGACTCACAAGAAGTTGTAAAAATAGTGCAGAAAGGTCTGTGCATCCATCACACAGTTCCCCCAGTGGTGACATTTTATATAACTATATTTTATAAATGACTATATTTTATATAACTAGGAAATTGGTTGGCAAAATACAATTAGTTAGCTTATAAACCTTACTCAGATTCCACCACTTTTTTTTATGCATTCATTTGTTTTGGTATGTCTTTGTGTATACCTCTGTGACATCTTATCACATACATAGATTCATATAACCATTATTATAATCAGGATACAGAACTGTATTGTCATCACATAGGAAATCCCTTGTCACGTTGCTTTGAAGTCATACTCTCCCTCTCTTTTCCCTAGCCTTTGGCAATCACTTATCTGTTCTCCACTTCTATAATTTTGTCATTTCAAGAATGTTACATAAATGGAATTATATAGTTTGCAGCATTTTCAGAATGACTTTTTCACTCAGAATTATGCCCTTAAGTTCTATTCAATATCAATACATTGGCTTTTTTAATTGGTGAATTGTCTTATATAGACATACCAAGGGTTATATAAACATTCACTCATGAAAGGATATTTAAGTCATTTCTAGTTTGAGTATTACAAATAAAACTGTGAACATTTGTGTACAGGTTTGTGAACATAAGTTTAATTTCTCCAGAATAAGTGCCCAGGAGTTAATTGCTGAGTTATTAATGGTAGTTTCATGTTCTGTTTTTTTTTTTTTTTTTTAAACTGCCAAACTGAGTTCTAGAGTAACTATATCATTTTATGGTCTCACCGGCAATGTAGGAGAGATCTAGTTTCTTTGCTTCCTTGTCAGCATTTGTAATATCAGTATTTTTTAATGTTAGTCATTCTATTAAGTACGTAGTGGTATCTCATTCTAGTATTAATTTGCATGTCCCTAGTGGCTAGTGATGGTGAACATCTTTTTGTGAATTAATTTGCCATTGCATTCTTCTATGTGCACTGTTTCTTAAATGTTATATAATTAAACTTTTATGCACATAAATCATGTTTTCTTCACTACTGGGGAGAGTTCATTCAGGGTAAGAATTTGGCTATGGTTTAATATTTCTTGAGTGACCAAAATAAATACAAAGACAAACAATTTTTAAAAACCCCACAGGCATCACAAACAGAATTCATAATGCTCTAAGACTGGGGCCTGCACTCTAAACTCTAGTTTAGGGGTCAGCAAATGACAGCCCACAGGTCAAATCTGGCCAGGGGCCTGTATTTGTATGGCCTAAGGGCTAAAATTGGATTTCACATTTTTAAAGGGTTATAAAAGAACAAAAACGAAAAGAAAGAATATGCAACAGAGACCATATGTATCCTGCCAGGTCTAACACAATTACTATATGGAGCTTACAGATAAAGTTGGCAGATGAATTAAAACAAAACCTGATCTTCATCTGGGGAGTGGTAAATATTAACGAAGTTGACATCTGACTACCCATGATGCTCCTAGGATCTTACACTTTAAAAAGATGGGAAAACAAAAACACTATAAAAGCACAATGATCTGAAGACAGTTCCCGTATCAACTCCCTGTCAAAGTATTTTTAAGCAGACAGCCATAAGCCTTGTAGAATTCTTCATTCTGTTCCTGAATTTCTTCCATGTGGTCCTGAAGTATATCTACATTACTGACAAAGTCATGTGCTACAAGCTTGGAAATAAAACAAAACTTCAGTGTGTTCTAAAACCGAGTTATTTCTAAGAATTAGTCATCACCAAAAGACTGGATTTTTTTTCCCTTTTAGAGAGAAATCAGTCTCTAGATTTTAAAAGTGGTATCCTATGAGCTTAGTCCCATTTTCTAACTATGAACCAGTATTTCATTATAAATCACAATACCATTTTATGTATAACTCTCTGGCCTAAAGACAAGCTGGGAACTCTCTTCTGACTTGGTGGTTTATTTTGATCCCCCCGAATTTATTTTTATATACTTTATATTTCCAGTTTAACTAAAATAGAGCAAATCCAGTAGTGCCAGCTGTGCCACTATGCAGACACTGACAGACATTAATCCTTTGACTGGCAACACACCTTACCTCTAATACTCTTTAAGTCTTTAAACGTCTAAAGTATGGAGTTTTAAGGCAAAAGGACTTTGTACCACACGCATATCTGGGCTTAGAGAATGGCTTAATATGCCACAGTCAGGTTTCAAATCTAAGTTGATGAACCAAGTCTAAAACCTAATAGAGAAGTTATTTTCCTATTAGAAGTATCTTATCTAAGCCATTCACAATTTGAATTTGTTCTACATGGGTACAACATAAAACTGAGAATCAAGGCCTTCCTAAAGATTGAGAATGCACTCCCAATTCACACTTATGTATCGCTTTTTAGAAGGTAAATGTTTCAGTCTGAGAGAATACCAGGTTTTCTTCTGGCCTCAGTATTGCATATAATACTTGTAAGTCATTGGCAGAATTATACAAATGTGTTATTTATTAGTGACAGCAATAGTAAGGAAAACCATGGAGCTGGAAATCAAATAAAATTATAGGGGTGATGCATCAAAACCCTGTGGGAAGCCTGAGCATAAGGGACAAAATTTTACTGGTGTGGCTTTTTTCAGCAATTATCCAGAAGAAGTTATGCTGCAGATAAAACCCAGATCTCTTAGCAATGAGAGTATTTCTGTTTCTATGTCTCATAGGCTCTAAAAGGAAGGCCCAGATGAGCTGAGCTCAGCTGCTTATAATAACAGCTCACAAAAAAAGCTGCTCATTATTTTCAAAATTGGGTTTCAGATAGGAAATCTCCACAGAAAACAAGCAATCTGCCCTGATTTTTTAGGCCTCTTAAACTGTTTGTCTTTGGGTACCAAACAGTCTTAGAATCAAAACAAAATATGAAAGTTTCTCTTAAAGCCAACCATCTGTTCATACCCTCAACTCTCTCCAAGAAAGATGGCTGATGTTTTCATCCGAGGTCCCAATGGTGCCATCCATTATTCTAATGGATTAATGTCTGAGGCAACTTACACATTCATCTGGGGCCCAACCTCAGAGTATATCCTGTGCTATTCTACAAAACAATTCTGTTGATCAGTACTTACATTCTTGCACTGTGAAATAAACTCTTCATTCTGCAATTTGGCAAAAAGACCATGCTTTATCTTACCCTTGTGCTACCAGCTTCTGGCAGTGCCTGACTCAGCAAACATTTGTTGAGTAACTGACTAGAAGAGGAAAAATAGAGAAGGCAGGAGAAGAAGGAGCTAGGCTAGGGAAAGATAAAATTTTGTTTTTAAATATATTAAGTTTGAGGTGGTACTGGCTGAGTGGAATAGAAATGGGTAAGAACAATAAAGACATCAGGTCTGCAGATACTGATGTGGAGGTTACATGCATAGAAATAATGGATGTAGTCATAAGAATAGAGTTTTAAAACTAAATCTAAACTTCAGAAAGGCATATCATTCTATGAGCAACAGAATGAAAATGTAACAAAATAGCTTTAGCTTATAATTCAAGCATGTTTACATATTTAAATAATTTTATTATGCTATCATTCAGAGTTCTTTTAAACAGTACTTTTTGTATTATTGCTGTAGATTACTAGAATCAAAAATAGGTAACTCTCTTGGTTCCTTATCAAACTCAAGATATTCAATCATAAGAAGTTGATTCTTACCACATTTGATATACTGTCATGCATTGCATAATGATGTTTTGGTCAATGATAAACTACATAAAACAAACAAACAAACAAAAAAACTACATATGTGATGGTGGCCCCCTAAGATCATAATGGAGGTAAGAAATTCCTATTGCCTAGTGACTTCGTAGCTGTTGTAATGTTATAGCACAACACGACTCATGTGTTTGTGGTAAAACAAACCTATTGCACTACCAGTCATGTAAAAATCTAGCACATTCATTTCACATAGTATATAATACTGATAATAAATGTGTTACTGTTGTATGCATTTACTATACTTTTAATTGTTGTTTTAGAGTTTACTCCTTCTACTTATAAAAAAAAGTTAACCGTAAAAGAGCCTCAGGCAGATCTTTCAGGATATATTCCAGAAAAAGGTATTGTTATCACATGAAAAGACAGCTTCATGAGTGTTATTTCCCCTGAGGGCCTTCCAGTTGGACAAGATGTGGAGGCTGTGTACCTAAACCTGAACTGTATCCCACATCTTTAAAATTAAAAAAAAAAAAAAGACAGTGGCATTGATATTCCTGACCCTGTATAGGCTTATGTGTGTATTTATGTCTTAGTTTTTAACAAAAAGTATAAAAAGTAAAAAAAAATAAAAAATTTTGAAAATAGAAAAAAGTGTATAGAATAAGGAAAGAAAATATATTTGTACAACTGTACAATGTATTTGTGTTTTAAGCTAAGTGTTATTACAAAAGAGTAAAAAAGTTTTAAAAAGTAAATTTTATAAAGAAAAAAGTTATAGCAAGCTAAGGTTAATTTATTATTGAAGAAAGAAATAAAATTTTAAAATAAATTTAGTGTAGCCTAAGTGTACAATGTTTCTAAAGTCTACAGTAGTGTACAGTAATGTCTTAGGCTTTCACATTCACTCACCACTCACTCACTGACTCACCCAGAGCAACCCCAGTCCTACAAGCTCCATTCATGATTAGTGCCCTAGACAGCTATACCATTTTTATCTTTTATAATGTATTTTTACTTTTCTATGTTTCAATATACAAATACTTACCATTGTGTTACAATTGCCTACAGTATTCAGCATAGCAACATGCTGCACAGGTTTGTAGCCTAGAAGCAATAGGCTATACCATATAACCTAGGTGTGCAGTAGGTTATATCATCTAGGTTTGTGTAAGTTCACTATATGATGTTCTCATGATGATCAAATTGCCCAACAACACCATTTCTCAGAGTGTACCCTCATCATTAAGTGCTAAAAGTCACTTAATGTTAGATTGTCATCAAATTTTCACCATGTAACTAATATTAGGCATTCAGTCAGATCTGGGAGTGTACAGGTATTTTTATTCCTGTTTACTTTTTGTTAGTATCCTGTACTTTTTAACAGACTGTTTTCTTTCATGACATATAAAATGAATATTTAAAACTGAAATTTGATCTTATGAAGACTATCCCCCGACTTGCTTTTTCTAGTATGTATCTCATGAAAAAGCCAATAGCACTCATCCATGTACACAGTTTAACTTCAATGTCCTTCTTAATGTCATTTGGATACAATTTAAAAGAAAATTTGACCAGCATTAATTTTTTATTCACTAAAACAGTAAGTATTTTTTAAAAATAGTATCAGCCATCAGTGCAGCCAGATGTAATAAAAAATGTGCAAAAGCCATTCACATTTGTAGACTGAGAGTTTGCTATACTAAAAGAGCAGGTTTACAATGTGCATACCAAACCAAATTCCTTTATGTCCTAACTATACAAAGTTAGCTTTAAATCTTGCTTCATATATATGCATTCAGTTGATTTTTAAGTTCAAGAGTTAGAAAGCAGCCTTTCTAGAAAATCTGAAAATCGGTTTTACCCAATGACAGGACTAATGACTGTTCCTAAATGTTTTTTTTATTTTTTTATTTTTATTTTTTAGTTGGAGTCTCACTCCATTGCCCAGACTGGAGTGCAGTGGCCACTCCCAGCCACTGCAGCCTCGACCTGCTGGGCTCCAATGATCCTTCCGCCTCAGCCTTCCAAGTAGCTGGAACTACAGGCGTGCGCTACCACGCCCAGCTAATTTTTTGATTTATTGTAGAGATGAGGTCTCGCCAAGCTGCCCAGGCGGGTCTCGAACCCGTGGGCTCAGGCAATCCAC
>CAUYQG010050377.1:0-21681 GCA_963574415.1 Tarsius wallacei | reverse complement strand
TCTTCTGCATGTGGTCAGCCAGTTTTCCCAGCACCATTTACTGAATAGGTTCTCCTCTCCCCAGTGGTAGGTGGTGGAGGCTTTGTCGAAGATGAGTTGGTTGAGAAATTGAGGTTTTGCTTCTGGAATCTGAATTCTATTCCATTAGTCTATATGTCTGTTCCTGTACCATTACCAAGCTGTTTTGATTATTATAGCTTTATAGTAAATTTTGAAGTCTGGTAATGCTTTTTTTTTTTTTTTTTTTAAGAAAACCCAATTTAAACAAGCTGTATTAGGCCTAATACATTAAAACTTCAAGGTTTAAAATGTCTATACTAACAGCATTATCTAACACAAAGCTAAGGAACAAACTGTGAACTAGAACAAGATATTTTCGATATGATATATGAAAAAATTGCTGAGAAGAATGGGTGAAGATTACCTTGCCTGTTGACTGTGTCACTGATGACAAGTTTGATGAGAATGCCAAGACTGGCCAAACCACCATGGCTACTGGTATACCTGCTGGCTGGATGGGCTTGGATTGTGTGGATTGTGATCCTGAGAGCAGAGAAGTATACTGAGGCTGTTGTTTGATCTCAGTAGATTGTGTGAAATGGACCTGTGGGGCTATCTGAATGGAAAGCTTTTGCCGGGGAACCAAAGCCCTCATGGATGAGATGGTAAAGCCACTTCCAGAAACAACATAACCGTCATTGGTAGTAAAGTCACTGTCACTTGCTGTGCTAAATGGAACACAGAGAATAAAGTCTGCCATGTGAGCACCGGGGGTGATGCCAGTTCAGAATTCGTGAAAGGTAAAGTCCTTCTTGGGGTGAATGTTCTCAACAACATCTAGTATTTTCTTGCCTTTTGGCTCCTTTAAGTCAATCTAGTGTTTTCTGCATCTCTACATGGTATTAGCTAAAAGTTTTTTCCATGTCAAGGTTCAGCTAATGTCCTTGAGATGTAACACCAGGAATCCTTAAACAGTTGCACAGCAACTCAGCTCATCTTTACTGCACCCTGGATTTGCCTACACTCTTCAACATTCCATTGAATTTCTTAGTAACAAAACCATTGTGCATTCTAGAGTGCATGTTTTTATATTTTTCTTGTTAAAAGAAAGTGAGGTGTTAGCTTAGTTCTTTTTTTTGAAGTAGCTTATTTGGATTAGCTTTGTCACTATTTTCATTACTCAGCATGGAAATAAGAGGAAGTTCCAATTGTAGGTAGGGATACAAAGTTGATGAACTATTAAATAAACAATAAAAGTGTCCATTGAAACCACAAAAAAAATTTGCTATCAAAATGTGTTTGGCCATAGGTAGGAAACAAAATTATATAACTAAGGAACAAATATCAGATAAAAAGAAATAAAAGTTGTAAATGGAAAATTCATAAAAGGGGAAATAAAAGCTAATAAACACATGAGGAGATGGTTAACCTCTTTAGCAATTAGAAAATTGCAAACTAAAACAAGATACTACACTTTACCCTTATTGATTTGTTTGGCGAAATAGATATTTTCCTTAACTGCTAGTAGAAGTTTAAGCTGACATTTTAAAGTCCATTTTGGCAGAGTTTTTTTTTTTTTTTAATAAAATCTTCAGACCCTGTGACTGATTCAGCAGTTTGGCTTCTGGTTGTCTTCCTTTGAGAACCCCGTCACACATTTGCACAAGAAGGCTGCACAAAAAAGTTTACAGAATCATACTCATTTGTAAAAGCTTCAAAACAGTGGTATGCTAGTACATGTTTAACAACAGGCTTCCCCCAAACAGAACTTATTTGTAATGTTTGCTGATTTCCTGGAACTAATGGTCCCTACCATGGCCAATTTCAAGCTACCAAGGTGAAATCACTGAGGATAAGAGATGTCCATAATGAGCTCTCACAAGCTGGCACATGATGGCTGAAACACACCACGGTTTCCAATAAATATATATGAATAGATTTTGATAAACTAAGAAAAAAACAAAATCTACATATTACCTTTTGGTCAGTAGAGCACAAAAAGAGATGCAGAGAACATATACCAATAAGTTAGTGATGGTTTCTTTGGGAAGGAAGGGGTCTTGGATTTGGGTAGTAGCCCAACATATCTTTAATCTTATTTTCAATATTCTCAAGGAGTATTTAGTCACAGATGACTTAAATAGCAAAATTAGTAAAATAATGCAAGTATTGAAATAACAGTTATGTTACTTATATAGAAAAATTAGTGAAAAAACAACATTAAGGAACTAGCTAGTCAGCATTGGTGCTTTTATTACTCTACCTCCCAACATAAGATCTTGTGCGTGCTAAAGGAAACCAATCAAGTTTGTTCTTTCATTCATGAAATATATTATTATTGACTACCTACTTTGTACTGAACACTACAAGAGAAGATGGTAGTGATTGGGACATACATCAAATTCCCCAACTGGGGAGCTTTATTATCTGCCCTTGAAGAAATAGACATCAATGAGTGATGTCCATTACACAAAGATGCAAATCTAACTGACAAAGAGAGAAAGGAGGCATTGCAATAGATGTGACACTGGGGAACTTCTGGAGTGAGTATACAGGACACAATTCCAGGCCAGGGAAGGCCTTCTAGGTTAATACAACATCCTGATGCACCTGAAGAAAAAAAAAGAAAAAGATGGAAGAAACAGAGGGAAGAACAGAGACAAGGAGTGATCACAACAAGGAGAAAGCTCTTGTCAAAGCATACAGGTAAGAGAAAACAGTAGATTCTGAGGAAGCAGAAGTCTGCCAGCCTAGAACTTAGTCAGGTGAGCTGAAGCTAAAGAGATAGGTAGAAATGAATTGGGGAAGCCTTCCCAGCCAGGTTCACGTGGATAATAAAAATATTTTTACAGCAAACGAAGTAAGCAGACAAATACATTTTTTTTCTTTTAAGCAGAAAGCAAAAAGAGAAATATTTTGAGTAAAGGGAAAATTTTGGTAGAAGTTTCTAGAATGATAACTATCACACAGTAGGTCTTCAACAAGCATGAGTATCTTTCCTATTACTTTTGCCTATGCAGGCTGCAAGTATACCTAAAACACCAGCCTCGCCTAACCAGTTTCTTCTAAAAACACAAAGCTATCCATGCATTTGTTTATCTGCCTTCTCCATTCCTTTCTGACAAATCTCTCATTACTCACTCAGCTCTGTTTTCCTCTGGACACTCAATCCTCATTTCCTTGGCTGCATGTTCAGTTTCTCTGCGGATTAAAAAAAAAACCCCTCTCTCCTTTAAAGATACACATATTTCTGAAAAGAGGGAGAGCCTTCCAGACAGTTGTCCAAGACTCCACAAACAGGATGCATGAGATTACAATTGCATGCAACCTCACCTAATAGGAAGCATAATCTTGGAGTAATGGATAATTTTCCTCTCATTTTCTGTCTTATCTCTTCCCTCTCAGACCTGTTGAAGAAAATATCTTTACTGATCAAGTGACTGATCCAGTGACAAATAAATCATTTAATTCACTCATTCAGTGGTTATTGATCTCTGCTCGGACTTGCACACCTGCATTCCACTTCTGTCTTCAAACAATATTGACCCTGGACATGCCCTAGAATTTGCCCTAGCTCTGTGGTATCTTCCCAGGAGGCCCCCTTAGGACAAGGTGGAAAAACTCAGTTCTCCAGAGTTATCCTGGTATACTTCCGCAAACCCCTCAGTGTTGTGCACTCACGTGACCATTAAGACCTATGTTTATAGTCCTACTTTTGAAATCTATGGTTGTTTCATTTTTATTCCAGTTACAGCTTATCTGGGAGGCTAAGCCCTCTGCAACCAATAGTACATTACACTGTCTGCCACGTTCCTGTCCATCCCAGTCATCCTGAAATTTAGATGTCTTCATGAAGCATGTTTTTTTTTTCCATTTTATCTCATTTAGTGATTATGAAGCGCCCAATATTCAAGTGGCAACACACCCAGTAGCACCATCAGAGTTGCCTATGACATGACAGATCATCAGCCATATCAAGGTGAGAAAATCACACTCGGGAAGCTGAGACTGTCATGTCAGGCCAAAAATGCAGCCTACACGCTGTGTTAGGATGATGGACGGTGTTTTGAGCCTTGAGACAAGGGTTTCAAAATGCTGCTGCTTCTCAGTGAATGCTCAGCAGAAAATCACAGAGGTCTGTATGGGGTCCATGTCATGAATTATCACTGAGACCCTCCTACAAGTTGGGTGGGGGTGCTTGAGATTCAGTCTGCCCACTCTCGGCAGGGAAGACAGAGCTAAGGAAGCAAATGTGTGGTCTGCGATATCTGTTAAAGTTGCAGAAACTAAGTGATTCTGAACAGGGCAATTCCTGAAAGCTGAGAGGGTGAGTTGAATTTCAATCCACAGAGAAACACTCCCTAGAAGGTTCACTCCATGCCTTGGGGTCTGACACCTCTCAGTTCCCTAAAAGAAGTTAATGTGCACATTTTATTCCCTTAGAATTAGAACTCTGTGGTCTCAATTTGCCTATCTCCAGCGTTTGACTGTTTTCCCTGATTGAACCTTAGGTTTTTGTTTGTTTGTTTTTCTCTTGATTTTAAGGGGGAAAGCCCTACTTTAGAAATACAAATTTGGTTTTGGAAAATTCAACTTGATTCTGTTGTAACATATTTATGTTGATTTTTTTACTCCTAAATGATCGTTTTCTCATTGTAGCAGGGTTGGGTCAGGAAAGCAGAAACTGCTCTAGATATGGCGAGCAGAGAGACTCAGTTTATGGATTTGGTTGCAAAAGTCTTGGGATGAATGAGAATACACAAAGTAGAGGAGGATGTTGATACTAAGGTAAACTTAGGAAGCTGGTGAGGAGACTGAGGCTGAGAGGTAAATTGACTTATCTATGATCCTGTTAACTCTTATTCTCATAAAAACCACATTCCAGAAATACGGAACAAATGTGCACAGTTGACCACTGAGACTGAGCCTCTCCTGTCTCCAACTACAATTCTTATTGTGCCATGGTGCCTGCTATGGATAGGTGGCTAGGAGACTCAGGGACCTGCCAGGTGGACTTTCTGCATCTCTGTACTCTTCTATATATGCTATCATGATCTGCAAAATCTATCAAATATCAGCTATTTTCTATTTGAATCTTTTCAAAAATGCCACATGCAGAGCCACCCAACAATAGCTTGAATCTGAACAAACAAATTGCCTGAAAACTGACTGGATCAAAGTAGCTATATTTAGACTGAGAGAATAGCATGCCCTGGTGAAATATTGGAATCTCAAAAGGTCACCTATATGCATACTCATTGACCAGGTATTTGACTAAGGGAAGACATTTCTAAAGCAAGAGACAAAGACACGGACAGAACTTAGGCATAAAACGACTATCACACAAACATTTAAAGAAGAATGAATGTCAATCCTTCCCAAACTCTTGCAAAAAATTAAAAAAGTGGTAACACTTCCAAACTCACTTTATGAGGCCAGCATTACCCAGATACCAAAACAAGATAAGGCTATTACCAAAAATCACATACACACACACACACACACACACACACACACACACGCAAAAATTCTTAACAAAATACTAGCACACCAAATTCAATAGCATGTTAAAAGGATCATGTGCCATGATCATGTGGGATTTACTTGTGGCAAAGATGGTTTAAATTTGCAAATCTATAAGTGTGATATACTTCATTAACAGAATAAAGGACAAAAACTATATAATCATCTCAATGAATGCAGAAAAAGCATTTGACAACATTCAACATCCTTTAATGACAAAAAACACTAAAAAAATTAGATATAGAAGGAATGTACCTCAACATAACAAAGACCATATATCATAAGCCCATAGCTAATATTATACTCAGTGATGAAAAGTTAAATGTTTTTCCTCTTAAAATCTGGAACAAAGCAAGGGTGCCCATTATCACCACTTCACTTGAACATAGTACTGGAAGTTCTAGTCAAAGTAATTAAACAAGAAAAAAAGAGACATTCGTAAAAAAAAAAGAGAACAAAAAGAAAAAAGAGGTAAAAATGGTCTCTGTTTGCAGATGACATGATTTCATATATAGAAAACTCTAAGAATTCCATCAAAAAACTGTTAAAAATGAATAAACAAATTCAGTGAAGATGTAGGATACAAAATCAACTTTAAAACCATAGTTGTGTTTTATATACTAACAACAATCTGAAAAAGAAATAAAGAAGCCAATTACATTTATCGTAAGCTACAAAACCAATACAATACTTATGGATAATTTTTACCAAGGAGGAAAATAATCTGTATAATGAAAACATAAGACACTGATGAAAAAATTTATGCCACAAATAAACAGAAAGATGTCTTGTGTTCATGAATTGGTAAAATTAATAATGTTAAAATGTCCATAATACCCAATTCAATCTATAGATTTAATGTAATCCTTATCCAAATTCCAAAGTCATTTTCAATGTCATTTTAGAAAAAAGATACAAAAGCTCTTGTGGAACCATAAAGGACCCCAAATTGCTAAAGCAATCTTGAGTTTAAAAAAAAAGCTGTAGGCATGACACTATCTGATTTCAAAATATAATACAAAGCTAGAGTAATTAAAATAGCATAGCATTGACATAAAAAGAAATTCATAGACCACTGGAACAGAATGGAGAGACCAGCGATAAATTCACACATTTATGGCCAATTGATTTTTTGACAAAAATGTCAAGAGCACACAATGAGGAAAGGACAGTCTCTTCAATACATGAGAAAACATGCAGAAGAATGAGACTAAGCCATTATGTCATACTATATACAAAAATCAACGCTAAATGCAATTAATACTTAGACATAAAATCTGAAACTGTAAAAACTCCCAGAATAAGCTGGGCTCGGTGGCTCAACCTGTAATCCCGCACCTTTGGGAGGCTGAGGTGAGTGGATTGCCTGAGCCCACGGGTTCGAGACCCACCTGGGCAACTTGGCGAGACCTCATCTCTACAATAAATAATAAAAAAAAAAATCAGCCGGGCGTGGTAGCGTGCCTGTAATTCCGGCTACTCAGAAGGCTGAGGCGGAAGGATCACTGGAGCCCAGCAGGTCGAGGCTGCGGTGGCCGGGAGCGGTCACTGCACTCGAGTCTGGGCGACTCCAACTCAAAAAAAAAAAAAAACTCCCAGAATAAAGCAAAGAAGAAAAGCTTCAGGACATTGTTCTGGACAATGGTTTTTTAGTCATGACCTCAAAAGTTCAGGCAACTAAAGCAAAAATAAATAAATGACACAAAATCACTCAAAAACTTCTGCACAGAACACTCAAAAAAACTAAGATAACCCATGTAATAGAAGAAAATTATTTTTAAACGGTACATCTTAATGGGGAGTCAATATGCAAAATACTGAAGATACTCATAAACTCAATAGAAAAGCAAACAAATATAAAACAAAAAGACAGAAACATATAATCCAATTTAAAAATGGACAAAAAGCCTAAATAGACATTTTTCCAAAGAGTCCATACAAATAACCAATAGATATGGGGACTTGCAATTCAACCTCAACCTACACCGGTTAGGCTGACTATTGCCAAAAAGTCAAAAAATAACAGGCAATGATGAGGATGTTGGGAAAATGAGATCTTTATACATTCTTGTTAGGAATGCAAATTGGTACAGCCATTACGGAAAACAGTATGGAAGTTTCTCAAAAAATTAAAAATAGAACTACAATATGATCCAACAATTCCACTTCTGGGAATACATCCAAAGGAAACAAAATTACTGTCTTGAAGAGATAGCTGTAACTTGCTGTTCACTGCAGCATTATTCACAGTAGCTAAGATATGGAAAAATATAAGTGCCCATCAAAGGATGAATGGATTTTTAAAATGTAGTATATGTATGATATAGTTTATATGGTTGTTCCTCCAAATCTCATGTTGTGATCCCTAATGTTGGAGGTGGGGGCTAGTGAAAGATGCTTGGGTCTTGGGAACAGACCCTTCACGAATGGGTTGGTACCCTACTCACAATTATGAGAGAGTTCTCATTCTATTAGATCATGTGAGAGCTGGTTGTTTAAAAGAGCTCAACACATTTCTTTTTTCTCTTGCGTCCACTTTCACCATGTGACATGTTGTCTGCCCTTCCCTTTGGCCACAAGTAAAAGCTTCCTGCGCCCTCACTAGAAACTGAATAGATAATGGTTCCACGCAGAACTGTGGGCCAAATAAACCCGTTTATACATTACCCAGTCTCAGGTACTCCTTTATAGGAACACAAAATGGACTGACAAAATATTCAATGGGATTTATTCAGCCATAGGATAGAAGGAAATCCTTCTATTTGTGACAGCATGGATGACCCTTGAAGGCATTATACTAAGTATTTCATTATACTAAGTTATTTCAACTTATACAGAGAAAGACAAATACTACACGATCTTTATATATGTGAATATATACACAAGTATATGTGCCAGAAACTGGGGAAGGGGGAAATGAAAAGATGTTGGTCAAAGGGTATAAACTTTCGGTTATAAAATGAACCAGTTCTGGGAGTCTAATGTTTAATATGGCAAATATAGTTATCAGTACTGTATTTTATGCTTGCAATTTGCTGAGAGATTTTAAATATTCTCACCACACACACACACACACACACACACACACACACACACAATAACTATGTGAGGAGGTGGATGTGTTAACTAACTTGACTACGGTCATTATTCCGCAATGCATATGTTTATCAAATTATCACATTATAGACCTTAAACATATATAACATTTTATTTGTCAATTATAACTCAATAAAGCTAGAAAAATTAAGCAAAACAAACAAAAATTGTCCATCCTATCATTAGTCACAAGAAATAAAACTATTCAATATAAGGAGGATGGTTAAACAAATCACTCTATGTATATTACAAGGGGGATGCAAAAAAACCCCAGAATTTATTTATTAACAATTGTATATTTATTCTGACATGCTTAAACTTTAGTCACCTTCAAAGTACTTTTCATAGTACATCTATTGAGATGCTTTTTCCACTGCTCAAAATAATTTTTGAACTTGTCAATTTTGATGCTTTCTAGTGCTTCTGTCGTCTTTGTTTCACCTCTTCCACATTGGCAAAATGTTTCCCTTTGATGACTTTTTTCTCTTTTCTTTTGTATTTGAGTTGGAGTCTCACTCTGTCACCCAGGCTGGAGGACAGTGGCACGCTCCCAGCCACCGCAGCTTTGACCTGCTGGGTTCCAGCGATCCTTCTACCTCAGCCTTCCAAGCAGCTGGAACTACAAGCACATACTACCGTACCCGGCTAATTTTTTGATTTATTGTAGAAATGAGGCCTCGCCAAGTTGCCCAGGACGGTCTCAAACCCGCAGGCTCGGCAATCCTCTCACCTCCGTCTCCCAAAGTGCTGGAATTATAGGCGTGAGCCACTGAAGATTTTTTTCATCAGAGAACCAAAAAAAAAAAAAAAAGTCTTTTGGGAAAGATCTGTGAATAGGGAGGGTAGGGCGTGGAGGTCATGCCATTTTTGGTCAAAAACTGGGGAATACTCAATGTGGTGTGGGCAGGGTTGTCATGGAGGATGAATCAGTCACCTGTTTGCCACAAAAAAAATTTCCTGAAGCTGAAAGCCGCCTCTAACAACAATACTAGCTGGTACATCGATGCAGATGGGTTTCTAGAACTTTTGCCTAGCAGAGAAAGCCCTCCAAAAGATAATTCTGGATTTTTGGGGGTCCCCCTTTATAAATGGAAAACTATGGGGAAATTGAAAAGTTCTGCACCCTAGCAAAATTAATGAAATATCAACATATTTATAATAAATAAAAATTTGAAAAGATGTTACGATAAATTATCTCAGAAATCTTATACAGATTCCTGACCATTCAAACAGCAAAGAAACAGAAAGCCTTTTGCATGATGAAACAGAAAATTGTTGAAGAGGAAAGTGTCCATTAGATCAGCAAAGGTCCCTACTGGGGCACAGATTTCTCAAACTATGCAAAAGAAAAAAAGAATCATCTATCTTGGCAAGAAAAGCACTGCCTGGGGAACCCGGCATGCAGGATTTTGTGAGACTTTGACTTTGACTCCTTTATGCTGCAGCTTAGTAGAGAGACAAAGTCTTCTTATCTACAGAATATGGGTGCTGGCCCCGATGAATGCCAGACTTTGGATCCTGGGTCATATGTTAAAAACAGAGAGGAGTAAAAACACAGTCCCTGCCTTGACTGAATCTGCAAAGCCCAAGAAATATACACACAAATATATGTATACGAACTCCCAATAATGATTGCCACAAAGCAGAGGGATCTGTCAGCCAGGCCAGGAAAGACTTCCTGTGGGAAGTTGGATGTAGGAAGAGCTGAAGGAAAAGGAGAAGGGAAGAGTCAGAGGGGAGGGAAGTCAGGGAGACACATGCAAGCATCCTGCCTTCTCAGAGCCTGCACATTAGTGGGGATCCATGTGCTACATGAATACATGGTTAATAAGTAAGAAGAATCACAAGTGACATTCAGAGAAAATATTATAATTTTTTGTTGTTGAGAAAGCAGGTTTTATTGAGAGGATAGAAAAGCACCTAGAGTTGGAGGGGACCCAAGGGGATTGCCCATAAAAATTTTTTAAAAGCAAGATTATTCTTACCTGAAAGATACAAGGTTTTGTGTAAGCGGCGGGGGGGGAGGCAGAAATTGAGCTGGGGAATTTTATGATCTGATGGGAAGTAAACATGAAAAAACAGAATGGCAAAAGCATGTTCGGTAGGTGTCACAGAACAAGCAAAGGCAACTACTTCCTGAAAGAAACAGAAAATAGTCCAGTTTGAGTTACGGGCATGTATTGAGAATAACTTGGAAATTTTTATTTCAAAGACCTTGAAGACAAGGCTTACAAATGTGCTATTAAATTTGCTTTCTACTCTATATCAAATGCCTCTCTATAATGTTGACACTCTGGGGTAAGACTTCCTCTTAGAAATCTTTTCCAGTCCTTGTCTTTTTCCTCTTAATTTTCTGACTGTTCCTCTCAGGCATCCTCATCAGCTTTTCATCTGTCCATCCCTGGATACATACATGGCCTCAGGAGGCCTTGGCTGCCTTCTCTTCAAAACCCACAAACTTCTCACCCCCAAGCTTATTCTCACCTCTGGCTTTAGTCTCTGTGTATTTGCTGGTGATGCCACATAAATTGTCAGCTTGGATTTTCTTAGGAACCAGCTGAGTCCCCTGTGCCAGGTCATTTATACATTTCATTATACTAAATTATTTTTAGGCAATGGAGTGTCATCTTCCCCATTCTCTAACTCAATCTTTCATGGAAGTTCAATTTGCAGAGCATGTAAACAAGATAGTATGAAAGTAACATAATTTATATAGTTCAAATGTATAACATTTGCTAAAGGAAATCAACGAAACCATGAAGCTATTCTGATTGACATGAAAGTTTGAAATCAGGAGCTCTGGAGCCTTAGATAAGGTTTTTTAAGACAGCATAAAATATAGTATATTTAATATTTACAATAACCATTATTTGTAAATATGTAAGTATTTTGTGTGATAAATATTTTATTCTTCCCACCCTCTTCCCATTTCTTTGTCTGTATTTTGTTTTTATCTTCCATGTTAATTATTTTCATTAATATTATTCAAGAACTCTAAGGCTGATTTTTTTTCAGTTTGGAATGAATTTTTGTTTCAAAGTTCCATCTTTATATTTAATAAATGGTCACACTCATCCTTATGAATATTAAAGTCAAATAAAAAGTACAAAGAGTTAACAATAAGTGCAAAACTACACATAACATAATGTTATCATTACTTGGGATGCCATCTGTTTTTCGTGTTGTTATACAACTCTGTGCTGAGCAGATGTGACCCATCCCGGCTTGGCATCTGGACCCATCATGTGTAGGTGCTACAAAAAGGTATGCCTGCTTGCACAATGACATGTGATAAGACGTGAATTTACTAAGTCACTCCCACAACAACAAATACTTAAATACCGACAGAGAAAACAGGGAGGTTATGCAAAACCAGTTAAGGAATCTAGCATGAGTTGACAGTGGTAAGGAGGAGAAGGAGAGGGGATGACATTTGAATACTACTTCTGTGACGAAGACTTCAGTGACCTAATTGAGTTTTCAACATGAGCCTATGAGATAGGGTCTATTCTTGCTATCACTTTTATATGTAGAAACTGAGGCACTGGACACTTGTCCAAAGTCTCACCATTTCAAAGACATAAAGCTAGGATTTGAACAGAGACAGATGCTGGCTGGATGCTATATGACTAAAATACAATAGGTCTTCACTGTATATTTATTTATTTATTTATTAATAATCAGTATTTTTTACTATGATATTGTGGGGTACAGTTAAGGGATTAGGTATACAAATATGCTTCATTCAGGCACCCTTGTTGATAAGAGGTGTCTCCCCATCCCCAGACAGATATTGAGTACTGTTAATCCCATCACCCTTTCCCTCCCCTCCCCATCGTTCCCCACCACTGTCAGTCATTTTCTTATAGTATTACGTTGGATGTTCAAGGTCACTATATGAGTGAGAACATGTGATATTCAGTTCTTTGTTTCTGTGAGAGGTTATTCAGTATTATAGATTCTAGTTCCATCCAGGTTGCCGCGAAATTCATGATTTTGTTCTTTTTTATGGCTGCGTAGTATTCCATCGTGTATATGTACCACATTTTTTTAATCCAGTCCTCTTTTGATGGACAGCATGGTTGCTTCCAGGTTCTTGCTATTGTGAACAATGCTGCATTATGACTTTAAAGTAAAAACAAATCTGTATAAACAAAGCACCATTGATGAAGCTGCAGCCCCAAGTGCTAGTTTCTGTTTACTGAGTCATCTTATGACCCTAGGAGGGAGGGACTGCCAACCCCATTTTATAGATGAATCAACTAAGGCCCAGGGGGTCCAGGTCACATAGCTAGGGAGTGCCAGGGTCTGGCTTTAAGCTGCACTCTGGTCCTCACCGCTGTACCCTGTGGCCTGTTGTGACAGTCTGTCACACATGCTTGGGAGGAAACAAGTGGCTTTTCCCAAACCCACTCTGGGAGGGAGTCTCTTTACTGTGTGGCAGGCTTACAATGTTCCTTGCTTTCCTTGAAAAGATACCTCTGCCTGCTTCTTCCTTTAAGAAGAGCAGAAAGGTTTCTGTGCACTTACTTCCAAAGGTGAACTCCAGGGAGAACAGGGACCTGGGATAGTAAGACAGGCCAGTGGTCAGCTTTGCACTAAACATCACTGCAATCCCCCTCTCCAGTAGGTCCCAGGTTCCTGAGGTCAAGTCATTTCTGCCTTTCAGTTTTTGGCTGTATCACAATGTTCTCCGCAGGTCTCCCCAGACTCCTGATGAAGGTGACATGCCTCATGTTTATGTTCTTTCCCTGGTCGCAGTCTCTGGAGGTATCAGGATGCAGAGAAAACATAGAGGTTTTGAACTCTCACAGACTTCAAATCTCAACTGTGCCACTCACTCTGTGGCTTTAGGCCAATCATTTCATCTCACAGAGCTTTGGTTTCCTCTGGGATAAGGCTAGTGATGCCTTCCTAATAGATAGTGAAGTTTACAAAGTACAGTGTGCAACTTACTGAGGCCCTTTTTACTTGTAGCACACTAGAAGTGGGGCCAGGCAGACATAAGTTTATAACCACACTGTCACTTGCTAATCTTACTATATATGAGTTCCTGGACCCCTCTGGGCCTCAGTTAATTCATTTATAAAGTGGGGTTGACAGTCCCTCCCTCCCAGGGTCATAAGATGACTCAGTAAATAGAAACTAGCACGTGTGGTTGCAGCTTCATCAATGGTGTTTTGTTTATATAGGTTTGTTTTTACTTTAAAGCCATAATGGAGATCTCAAAAACTATATTTATCATGGAATATGTACAGTTGAAGATACTTTGCAATGTGTGGCCTTAGCCTTGGGCTTAAATGGGTCTTAAATGCTCCTGATCTCCTCCCTAAGGAAAGGAGGCAAGAGTGCCATGAGGGTGATTATCTTATTGGGGCTTGGCATCAGTGTGGAAGGCACACCCAGAGGAGGAGTGTGTAAGAGGTCTTGAGCAGGTGAGGATGACTCCTTTCCAGGAGAGTTCTGGCAGCTAGACAAGTGGACAGGCTCCAGCTGGGCAAGGCTGGTGGGGATGCTCATGGCTTCCCAGGCAAGTAGCTTCTCCCTCTCTGTGCTTGTCCATCGGTACTTCTTGAGGTCTGTACCACTGTGGAATGTTTAACCAGCAGCAGCAGCCATGCCTGATCATAGCCCCCCAACCATGGGGACCACACTTTTCACCTTCTGTTCCACAAGGGCTCAGCACAATGGGCCCTCAAGCAACAGCTTGTTCAATGTCACATGCTCAAAATCACCCACTTGATTGTGGGATGCTGACTCTCCTTTCCACAAAAGATCTGTGTACCTGAATAATTGGATTGTAAGATGACTGTGCATTCCTCAGTTGGTCAGGGCCGGGGCTGCCCATTTTCCTCAGCAGCTTCACACCTGCAGCCATGTGGGCAGCTCTGGGCAGGCTCACCAGGCTCCCTGACATTCCAGTAAAGTGTGTTCCTTGGTAGGTCTCTGACACAGGTTCCAGGATATTTTCCCTATAGGGATAGATCAGCTGGCACCAAGAGCAGCCCCTGTTGTATTACTGCATTGGTACAGAGGCAGCCTTCCCCCTAAATGCTCTGAGGGGGCCAGAGAGATAGTGGTACCCCAAGCTACCATTTCACATAAGGGTGCTGCCCAGCACCACCACTTCCAAAATAACAGACTGCAAAGCAGGATTATTATTACTGTTACTGCGAAGCAAACAACAAACTCCAGGTACCATATGTAAAGTACTTGTGAAGTTCCAATTTTAGCTGCTTCACAAACATCTGACTCCCCCCTCCCTTGCAATGAGATTAGCTACCATTATTATCACTATTTTGCAAGTGAAATAAAAATGGACCCAAAGGGGTTATATAACTTGGCAAAGTCCTGTAGGTAGTATAGGGAAAAAATACTGATTTAATCTCTAGCCTGTGCTTAACAACTCCTCCCAGCTAAGAGAATCTGACACAAGATTTTCTATGGGTACCTGTCACACAAGTTACGTTTCCACTATAACAAATGCCCTCAATGTAGAATAAACTTTACATGTGTATTTAAAAAAAAATCTTGTTTGTTATAATCTGTTTTATACAAAAACATCTATTTAATTTGTATAAAGTATAAACGTAATATTCTTAATAAAATAAGACATAACCAATGTTATATATGGGGATCTGAGGCCAAGATCAGTGGAGAGAGTGGTGTGGAAGACAGCACTGGGTGAGAAGGCATTGTCAGATCTGCTTGCAGAATATCTCTAGGCCAGGTGTGGTGGGTCTTGCTTGTAGTCCCAGCAATTTGGGAGGCTGAAGTGGGTGGATTGCTTGAGGCCAAGATTTCAAGACCAGCCTAGACAGTATAGGGAGATCTTATCTTTACAAAAAAAAAAAAAAAATGCTGGGCGTGGTGGCCTGTGCCTGTGATCCCAGCTACTCAGGAGGTTGAAGTGTAAGGATTGCCTGAGCCCAGGAGGTTAAGGCTGCAGTGAGCCATGATTGAACCACTGCACTCCAGTCTGGATGGCGGGGTTAGACCCTGGCTCAAAAAAGAAAAAAAAGGAAAGAATGATATTCCTGTAGGGGGCTGCAGTTTGGAAGATAGTGGAAAGGAGAGCAAGAAGGGTGGAAGACTTGTAGGAGACAAGGAAATGATGAAGTATGTCGTCAAAAAAAAAGGAGGGCAAATCCCAAGGCAGGGCCAATGCATCATGGTGACCATTATGGATAAAGTAGGTGCTGTGTGCTAAGGATGCGACTCAGTTTCCAGTATGTACATTGGGATGCTGTCGACTGGAAAGGGGAGGCTGATTCCCAAGGGGTGAGGTGGTAGCTGAATTTGACATAAGGAGGCAGGCCAGTAACTCTGGCAGTATCTACATAAGCCTGTCCCAGAAGTGTGGCACGTGCTGTTGGTGGTACCCAAGACGGCTTCTGGTGGAACCCTGATGAACCCTTAAGAATATAGCAATTTTGCATTCATTTTTATGGATAGCAGTTATTTACAGCAAGTTTTCTCTTTATGTAGTTGCATGCTCTTTTAGATACCTGTATTTAAATAAGAAAAAAGGAAATTGATTTAAAGAAGCATTATCTAAATTATACTGCACGTGACAAAAATCATGATGACTGGGATTGAATGGTTGAGATAAGTTTGGAAGAACTGTTCTCCCCTGTTTTAGTGGAACATGCATCCCACATTCCTGGTGGTGTCCTCAAAACCCATGTGTCTTGCATGTATGTCTTGCAGACCCAGTGCACGGCCCACAGAATGTGGAAATTGTGGACATCCGAGCCCGGCAGCTGACCCTGCAGTGGGAGCCCTTTGGTTACGCGGTGACCCGCTGCCACAGCTATAACCTCACGGTGCAGTACCAGTATGTGTTCAACCAGCAACAGTATGAGGCTGAGGAGGTCATCCAGACCTCCTCCCATTACACCCTGCGGGGCCTGCGCCCCTTCATGACCATCCGGCTGCGACTCCTGCTGTCCAACCCTGAGGGCCGGATGGAGAGCGAGGAGCTGGTGGTGCAGACTGAAGAAGACGGTAAGCGAGGCAGGAGGAATGGGAATGTTTGACCTGTTCATGGGCCATGCCAGTCAGTCATGAGGTTTTTATTTTTCCTGCATCTTTGCTCTCCCCCCTTCTACTTTTTTTGTATCTGACTCTTTCCCAAGGTCTTCAGTGAAGGCCTATGCAAGCTGTGCATTGTACAACTCTAGGGAGTGCTGATCCCATTACAGCAGTAGTTCTGCCATAAACATGCACTCAAGTTTGACCCTTCTATACCCTGCTCATTTTTGCACTTAGTACCATCTCCTCTGCCCAGGGTTTAACTACACTGATGGCTCCAGAAAGAGAATGCATGTATTGTTTTGCTTAAACATGTTGAATGTGGGAGTCAGACAACTCTGGATTCTATCATAAGTTAAAAAAAAAAAACCTATAAAAAGCTTAGCACGCATATTTAACAAACCCAGAACTACTGGGCAAGGTGGCTCACACCTGTCATCCCAGCACTTTGGGAGACTGAGGTGGAAGGATCACTTGAGCCCAAGAGTTCAAGACCAGCCTGGGTGACACAGTGAGACCTTGCTGCTACAAATAATAATAATAATAATAATAATAATAATAATAATAATAATAATAATAATAATAAAACAGCTGGGCATGGTGGTGCATACCTGTAGTCCCAGCTACTTGGTAGGCTGAGACAGAAGGATTACCTGAGCCCAGGAGGTTGAGGTTGCAGTAAGCCATGATCATGCCACTGCACTCCAGCCTGGGCAACAGGGTGAGACCCCAACTCGAAAGAAAGAGAGAGAGAGAAGAAGGAGAGGAGGAGGAGAAGGAGGAGAGGAAGGGAGAAAGGGAGGGAGGGAAGGAAGGAGAGAAGGAGAAAAGGAAGGAGGGAGGGAGGAAAAAGAAAGAAATGAGAGAGGGAGATAGGGAAGGAAGGAGGAAGGGAGGGAGGGAGGAACAGAGGGAGGAAGGAAGGGAAGAAAGAAAGACACACATTGAGTGAACACAGAACTAAGTGTCACCAGTGTGAAAATTCAGGACTCAGGAGATGAAGAATAGGATTTATCCAAAGAGCAACTCTGGGCTTTCTTTCTTTCTTTCTTTCTTTCTTTCTTTCTTTCTTTCTTTCTTTCTTTCTTTCTTTCTTTCTTTCTCTCTCTCTCTGTCTCTGTCTCTCCCTCTCTCTCTCTCTCTCTCAAACTCAATGTATCCAAAAATGAACTAATCTCCTCTCTCATACTGACTTATCTCCCTGTGTTTCTCATCTCAATGAACAGCATCTGATAACTCAAGACAGAGACCTGAAAGTCAGCCATTTCTCCTGCCCTCCCCCGCCTCACTTCCACATTCCACAAGGTTCTAATGCATGTGCTTCCTGTAGTTTATCTCCCAACATGCCTCATAACTTGAGACTCTAGGAACATGGTGCCCCTACTTCTAGAACACATAACTTTTCCTGCCTCTTTATCCTGAACCATGCCATTTCTCCTTCATGGAATGAATGACCTCTCCATATTTTCAGGATAAGCTCTATTTATCTTTCAAGTCTTTGCTCGAATGTTAATTCCTCCAGGAGGTTTTCCTAGACTGCCCCAGATTGACTTTGAGTTTCTTTCCAGGCTCCCACTGCAATTTGTGTTTAACTTCACCACAAGTTATTTTATTGATGGGATAGGATTTGCCAGTTCTAGGCAAATTTGATACTTCTGCATGGCAGTATTTCAGTTTTTTCTCCATCTAGTCTGCCTCTCGCCTTGTGGTGTGTTTTCAAATAGTTCTCAAGAATCCGACTAAAAGATGAAGATTTGTGAGCGAGTGATTGATTACAGTTTTCCCAGGAAGACTAGGAAGGAGGTATGGGAACCAGGACAGGGAAGAAGAGAAAACCAAGGTACAACTTCTGACCAGGTCCAGCAAAGAGTGGCTGCAACCTGAGTCTGCTCCGCATGGTAGGCTACACATCACAGATGTTCCATGCCAGGGAAGGGAGTGGTCAGCCAATGGTTAGCAGCTGGGGTGAGAAGGGGAGATTGGGAGGCAGAATTTCAGGAAAGTTTGTCTTTCTGCACATGCAGGCAGAGGGTAGAGGGGCACAACAAAGGTATGAAGGGATCTTGCCAGAGCACTGTCATTGTCAGTTGCCTGTGGAACATACCCCCGCTTGACTCAGCTTACACTTAAGCTTCAAGATAAAGCCTTTACTACAGCAATCCTGTCTAGTACTTTTAAAATTTTCATCTTTTATTGGTGTCCCATGGGTTCAGTAGTATCTAGAACTCTTGTTTCATGTAAGCAAGTTCTGAGAACCTCTGAGTTAAGCCTCAAGTGGGGTCCAGATCCACATCCTCATCTGCAGAATCTCATGAAGAGATAAGGGAAAGGGTGCCAGCCTCTTCTAATCCTGTCTCCTAGCTCTCACTTGCCCCATGCCCCATCCTAGAACTGGAAGTTTTACATAGACTGCCTTCACCATAAATCCCTGCCTGTTTCTTCCAAATTCGTCCTTGTCGCCATCTTTTTTGCAACCCTGCACACTGGGTTTTAGATTATCCCTGGAGAAAACAACCTCATCTCCTCCCCATCCTGGCCTTGCAATGAACCTCAGTCTTCTGTGGGTACAACTCACCTCGTATCCAACAACCAACTTCTCTAAGAGAGCTGAATGCACTACTTCCTATAAACCCATCCCTACCCAACCTCCAATAGAGGACATTAGGCAGCTCATCTGCCTTCATTCTGCAGCTGTGGCCTTGAATTTGGGCAGTTTTCTCTAGATCTTTGAAAAAAAATGCTCTGCCTACCTTGAACTGCTCTTTGAGAATTACCTACATGTGCACCAGCAAATCCCAAGTCCAGCTTTAAGGCATGCCTTAAGCTCTCCCTTTCTCCTTCTTGGCACCAAGAAAAAAAAAATTACAAAGCTTTTATCAAAACAATGTGAGAGCAACAATGCTTTGAAATAAAATTTTAATTAAACATCATTAATAAAACATTAATTCTTGTTCTCTGGAGATGTGTGGACATTATCATATTAAAAACACCAACAAATAAGACACCAGTCCTCAGTTCTGTAACTATTCTGAGGCCCTACATCAGAAACCACTAGATGGAAGGAAGGTTCTCAGCAGAGTGTAGACCCCTTCTGTATGCCAGGATTAAGTTCCATTCTTCCTAAAGAGGCAGGAGGCACCGCTTCTGTTTGCAGGGGAACTTATTCACCTCAAGGACAAGTTGAGAATGGAGAATGTCTCTTGGTTAACTGAAACTCCCCTCAGAGGGACCAGAGAGCAACCTTTAGGATTGAGTTGACTGGATTCATGCTGCTTTCATCCTTCCTTCAAAATTGTCTTTTGGGGAATTTGTAGAATTTGTAATTTTGGCACCCCAGTACCTTTGAGGGCCTGTGAAGCTTTTCTCCACCACTGGAGAGAAAAGTTCATCGCCACTGAGCTAGTGGCTTCATCTGGGAAGCAGCTGTTGATTAAAGACTAAACAGATTCTCTATTGTTTTCCTTTTCCACAAATGTCTCAGACAAAACCACAGCTTAGTGGTTACGTCTTAGTGGTTACTTCTCCACCTTTACCCAGACCACAGGCAAGATTGTGAGATAGAATATACAAAGCCTTAAAAGATGCAAACCATGTTAAGGATGGGCTCAATTTGGCTACTATTTATTGAGTACCTGCACTGTGCTAGGCACTAACAGGCAAGTTAAATATAATGACTCATGTCCTCCTGTTGCCCAAAATTTTGTGAACTGCTTTCAAGCTAGAAAACGTAAAAGAACAGTACAAAGAAGTCCCGTAAACTCTTCATCTAAATTCAACATTTGTTGGCACTTTATATATATATATCTCATATATATGAGGGGGACACAAAAAACTTCAGAATTTATTTTAAAATTGTGTATTTATTCTTACACGTTTAAATTTCAGTCACCTTCAAAGTAGTCTCTGTTTGATGTAATACACCTATGGAGATGCTTTTTCCACTGCTCAAAACTATTTTTGAACTTGTTGATTTTAATGCCGTTTAGTGCTTTTGCCATTTTTTGTTCACCTCTTCCACATAGGCAAAATATTTCCCTTTGAGGATTTTTTTCGTCTGGGAAAACAAACAAACAAAAATTGCCCTGGGGGAGATCAGATGAGTAGGAGGTCATGCCATTTTTGGTCAAAGGCTGTATATTTCATTAAATCTTGTCAAGAGGTACATAATGCTAGACAGCCCCACCACTGTTGATGCTACATATGGTCACTTAGTTAAAATGGGGACAGCCCAGTTCCTCCACTGTAAATGTGGTACCCTTTTCCTTTTGTTAAGTTTCTGTATGGTGATATTTTGATATGGTATATGCGTATCTTATTTCCCCAAAACTTTCAGTCAATGGTTTTAGCATACCTTGAGGGTCCTCACCTGAATCAGTTATTACATTGGTGCTTACAAAAGGATGATTTTTAAGTCTATCATTTCCTCTACACTTATTAATTAGCATTCTTCCTTACATAAGAGTTTTCTCTCCTCATCCTCCTTCCTGTTTTTAGTGTCCCTATTGATTCTTAGATCATTTTTGACTCAGTATGTTAAAATACACTACTATATTACTCATTTTGGTGTTCAAATTGTCTTAGCTATGGCAGTGGCAGCTCCTTCAAGCTGACTTTTAGGTCCTTTTGACATGTCTTCATTAGTCTTCCTTGCTTCTGGCACAAAATATTCTAGACTAGCCTTGTAATGTCTCTGTCCCAGACTTGAAGTCAGCCACTTATCTAAACAAGTCTGGTTGTTTTCCATGGAAAGTGGTGTTTTGGCACTAAGATACACGTCTTGCTGGGTGCAATGGCTCACACCTGTTTTGTTTTTGGTTTTTTTTTTGAGTTGGAGTCTCACTCAGTCGCCCAGACTGGAGTGCAGTGGCCGCTTCCAGCCACCGCAGCCTCGACCTGCTGGGCTCCGGTGATCCTTCCGCCTCAGCCTTCCAAGTAGCTGGAACTACAGGCGCGCGCTACCACGCCCAGCTAATTTTTTGATTTTATTGTAGAGATGAGGTCTCGCTTGCCCAGGCGGGTCTCGAACCC
>CAUYQG010050375.1:0-11706 GCA_963574415.1 Tarsius wallacei | reverse complement strand
CTTGTTCCAGTGTGGACTCTGTCTCTCTTTCTGCTTCAGGGAGACCAATCACCCTGAGGTTCGGTCTCTTGAAGTAGTCGCTCATCTCTTGAAGGTTTTGTTCTGCCTTTTTGAGCTTGCTTTCTGTGTTTTTGACCATTTGGATTAGTTCTATATTTTGGTCTTCAAGCTCTGAAATTCTTTCTTCTGCCTGGGTAATTCTGCTTTCCATGCTTGTCATTCTGTTATTCATTTCACTCACAGTATTCTTTATTGCTGCCATCTCAGTTATCATCTCCTTCCTAATTTCTTCTTGGCTCTCCTCTATTCTCTTTAACCCCTCCATTATTGTCTTGATATCTAGAGTTTTAGTTTGAAACCAGTCATTTTTGGGGCTCTTCATTGTTTGCTTTCCGAAGTCAGTTTTCTCAGTGTCTGCCTTCCCAGGGGTCTGGGAGAGAGCTATATTCTTCTTTTGGTTTTTCTTCATTTGTGTAGATTTCTCTCTCTTTCCTCCTTTCCTTCCCCTTCTTTAATTCTGTCTTTTAGGGAAGGTGGGGTTGCTTTTGCTTCGCTTGTGCAATCTCCTGTTCTCCCTTATGAGGGTCCTCTGGCTTTGTTCACTTTTGAGGTTGGAGTGTGGGCTGTGGGTTGTTCTTTTTGCAGTTTTGAGGTTTAGTTGAGGGGAAGCTGTGATTCAGAATCTGTATGCCGATTCCAGCATCCCCCTATCGGTGTATGAACCCACTGAAACCTACTTCTCACCGTCTTACAATCTTTCTGTGCAGCAGAATGTAGGTTTGGTCTCTCAGCCTCCCAAGGCGCGAGATTACTTTGAGCTGCAACCTGAGACGTCTGCTGCTTAGTTCCCAGGGGAGTGGCTTTGTCTTCTGTTTAGTGATGTTACCTTGGGAACCCAGGTGAGTGGGGCAATGCGAGTCTCTGCCTGGAGAATGGCTGAAGTGATAGGATCCTTTTACTCTGCTCTTTGGATCCCTGAGCAATCGACTATGATGGTCTGCGGTAGCGTGATAGCGTGAGCCTCCTGGGGATCAGCTGCCCAGCTGGGCGCTCCACTCGGGGCTCCAGACCTCCAGATTTCAGAGCCCCAAAGCTCAAAGGGCAGGTGGTGTGTGGCAGAAGTGGCCCCGTGCCGCTCCCAGTGTACTTCAGTCAGTGCCTCTGAGGGGTGGGTGCCCAGAGCCTCCTAGGGTGACCGGAGGGATCAATGCAGTCAGGGATGGAGCTGAGACCCAAGCCTTCCCACCCGTGAGGGAGCAGCCCGGGATGCAATAGCCGGCCCTGCGTGGGACCGGGGGTCCCTGAGCCTCGGACCAATGCATCCAGCTGTGGGCAAGGGGGTAGGGGAAGGAGGGCAAGAGACTTTTTGGGGAACTCACATTCAGAGAATCTCACAGTTCCGCCTGTGTTGCCGCCATCTTGACCCCCCTCAATACAGTGATTTTTAGAGATAATAAAAAAGTTCCGGTTTTAAAGTTTACATCTGTATTATTAAAATTTAATGGTAAAATGGAGGTAATTGCCTAGAACTTAAACTGCCAAAATATATTTACGAAGAGAATAATTTTATCCATGACTTGCTTTTTTTTTTTTTTTAAGAATTTCTAATACATGGAAATAATAGAAGCAGACTGACTTTTAGTCAGAATTATTACTAATTTTAAATTTTCTGCAGATGAAAGTTTCCTCGCCCTCTATTTTCCATACCAAAGTCTGTCCTTTTCCACAACCTAGTTCCTAGTTTTTCACCACACTATGCAGTTGATCGTACTACACATCAGCATAGATAAGGGATTTTCAACTTGGACACTATAGACATTTGTGCTAGATAATGCTTTATTGAATCAGTAGTGCTCATGTGGCTAGGGTGAGGTATGAAAATGACTGACATGAAGTGACCACTACCTGGCAAGGGATCTAGCTTAAATTTTGATACACAAGGTCTGACAACTAAGTTCATGAACTTGTCACCATGTGCTATGTTGGCATCACGGTACAAACAACTCGGTAAGGTTTCATAATCGTGGTATATCAGTGTCCCATAGCTGTGATCCTGTTGATGAGTGGTCGTGTCTTGCCAAGAGTCACTCATTGTTGCATGTTTTTGTATGCTGTTGCGAGAATGTCAAAGCTTGGATTAGTGCAATGGACAAGTATCAAATTTCTTGTTAAACTTGGCAAGAGTGTAAGTAAAATCAGGGATATGTTAGTCCAAGTTTATGAGGATAATGCCATGAAGAAAACGGCAGTGTACAAATGGATTAAAGTTTTTTTCTGAGGGAAGAGAAAGCGTCACTGATGAAGAGAGGTCAGGATAGACAGTAACGAGCCAAACTAATGAAAACGTTGCAAAAATGTGTTGAATTGTGCATCAAAACCATCAGCTGACTGTGAGAAGCATAGCAGACCAAATAAACATTGATAGAAAAACAGGAAAATCTGAACTGAAAATCTTGGCACGAGAAAGGTGTGTGCAAAAATGGTCCCAAAGGAGCTCTTGCATCATGACCATGTGCCAGCTCACACAGCACTGTCTGTGAGGGAGTTTTTAGTCAGTAAATATATAACTGTATGTTATATTCTCCCTACTCATCTGGTGTGTCCCCAATGGCTTTTTTTCTTTACCTGAAGATGAAGGAAATATTGAAAGGAAGACATTTTGATGATATTCAGGACATCAAGAGTAATACAAGAGCTCTGATGGTCATTCCAGAAAAAGAGTTCCAAAATTACTTTAATGGGTGGACTAGTCACTGGCATAGGTGCCGAGTTTACCAATGGGAGTACTTCAAAGGCAATGGTAATGATATTCCACCATGAGTTATGTAGCACTTTTTCTAGGATGAGTTTGCCAACTTAATTGTCAAATCCCACATGTGGGTGAGCAAGGGAAGAAGATGTCACTGGCCCAGCCAAACACATTCAGGTCAATCAATCAATGGCAAAGAACTGGAATGATAATCTTGTACAAGAGAACTCTGAAATTCAGTTTAGTACCTAGGAGGCCACTGGTGACCTTGACAAGCAGAGTTCCAGAATTCCAGTGGAGTAGTAACAGGGGAAGTTGCCAAAGTGCAGTGAATGCCTTGAGCAACAGCTGAAAAATGATGAAGCTAAAACAGTGCTTGACTACGAACTGAGCAAAACAAGTTTCTTTCTCTAACACTACTCCTTACCAGAGAAGCTGCATTGAATTTCTTCAAGGAGAGGCTAAGTGACCTGCATTTTTACCTCCCCAGGCTATACATCTTGCCTGACTCTCTTGGTCCTAATGAAGGAGTGGCCCAAAAGATTTGCTACAAACCCTTTGCTCCTTGATAGTCATGTTCAAATTTACAATGTTCTCTCAGAACAGGCTTTTACCCTGTCAACCTTAAATAAAAGTGTATACAGGCAAATCACCACACAAGGGTTTATTGGGCAATAATATGCAAAAATTAGAATTGCAATTAGGGCACACAAATCAGATGTGTCCAAAGGACAAAGGAAAGGCTTTTTAAAGCTAACATCTTTATTATTAAAACTTAACAGTAAAACAGGTAATTCATAAGAAAAGGCATGACAGTAGCGGGAAACTGTGGGGGTGTTGGGGGGCAGGGAGGTGGAATTGGCAGTAGTGGGAAACTGCCTGGGTAAGGGGGGCACACCTTATCAACAAGGGTACCTGCACAATGAACATTTGTATAACTAGCCCTGAATTGTACCCCACAATTTTAAAATTAAAAAAAAAAAACTGAGGTAATTGCTTAGAACTTAAACTGCCTGAAAACCTTATTTTATTGAGGAAAAGATGAAGCTTACGAGTTGTTTTGAAAGAAAGTTAATTGGTACTGGCATTGGTCTTGTAGGCACTGTTGAGTTCTGAGTGTTAAGTGGCAGTAGTTACTAGATAAGAGGTAATCTTAAAATTGCAGTTAGATCCTTGCGTTGTCTCTGTTGAATTGCAAAAACAGTTCCTGGAACAAGGACCTGGGCACCCTGCCCCATGGCCTTCCAACTCCATTTTAGTTGAGAATGACATGAATGACTCCATTTTGAATAATCAACTTTCACAATGTCTTTGACTTTAGTCTCTCCCAAATTTCTGCCTTTATATTTAAATATAATGCAGCAAGATTTCTTTTAAAGTCATTTACAGATCCATAAATTAACAGGTATTTTGAAAGTGACTTTTACCAGTCTATTGAGATATGAATTCTGTTGCTTGTTTCAATAGACCTTGCTTCACTGTTTAAAACTTTCAGTAACTTAAAAGAACTATCATTTTCAGGAGGAGAATGTGTGGGAAATATATTTAAGGTATTGAAAAGGTTTTAATTTCTATGCTTAAAAATGTTTTTGGAAACTTTAAGAGTTTATAAAAAATCTTTTAGAAACTCTATTCTATATATAAAATAGAGTGTCTTTTATTATTTTAAGTTTTATCTAACTAATTTCCTTTCCTGGTAAGTTTCCTGTGATTCCATAGCTTCCTGTTGAAGTGCTGTCCTTCCTTCAAAATCAAACTCATAGTCCACCTTTAAGAAAGCTTTCTAGTCAATTGCTTTTTTACTCCCCTACAATACTTCACTAGTACTTATACTCTTCTTAAAACATTTAATACAGTCTGTCTTGCTATTATTAATATTTAGGTTACTATCCTGTAAGTCCATGGTGAATATAGACAATATCTTTATCATTTTTGCATCTCCTACTGAACTTAGCTCAATGCTTTGCAAAACAGATGCTCAAAAATGTGTATTGAAATGAATCAAAGCCAGTCACTATGTTGAAAATGAATTTGAACTGGGTTTTAATATGTTCTGAATTTGGCTTTAAAGTATTACAGGCTTTGTTGCAATAAACTTGAGACTATCTTAGGCTAATTAGCAAATACTTTTAAAACATAATTTGTATATATGAAGAGATTTATAGTTTATAAAGTGTATTAGTTCATTAATTATTGAAAAATTAATAAATAATTAGGTGAATGGGAAAGAATGATATAGTGATCACAAATTGTTAATGCAATTTATACATTCCTATCATGGAACTATTATATAACTCCCACCATTGATTTTTATGTCAAGAGACTTAGACTGTCCCCTTATTATCTTTATGACCTTAAGCATATTAGTTATTCATAAGACATGAATTCCTCATTTGTTCCTGCCTATCTCACAAAGTTACTGTCAAGATCAAATTAGATCATGAAAATAATGGCAGTTTAGATTATTGAGAGGTAAATATTCACCAAGAACTCTATACTGTGTTTTCATTTAATCATCACAACAATCCTGGGGGATAGATTATCAGTCCCATTTTTACAAATAAGTAAACATAAGCACAGAGCATTTACATAATTTTCCCAGGAGCACATAGCTAGTAAGAGGTAGATTTGAAATCTGATGTCAAATAATCTTATTCCAAAGCTCTTAGATAAAATGCTAAGTTGCTAAGTGTTTGCTCTATCACTTTGAATTTTGTAAAACTTAGCTATATGACATTAACTGGTTACTGAAAATGTTTAATATCTAAAATTCCTAGAACTTTTCTTTAGATTTCCAAGGTATAAAGTAACAAATCTAATAAAAAAACACTCCATAAAAATTCAAATAAAATTTAAGCAAAAACTTTACTAGAGGATTGATTTAGTAAGGATATTAACTTAGTGACTTGCCAATTACCTGTATCCTATACAGTAACCAGTTATACCCCTTAGGTTGTCATATACAAAATATTGAATCTTAAATATGTAGCAAAAATTGAATCTTAAATAAATGTATTAGTGTTTCACCTAGAGGGTTTACTATTGTCTAATGACTCGCTTAAAATTAAATTTTGAAACTTTAAGGTGTTAATATTAGGCATTAAAGAAATATAAGACCTGATAGAGCCATCTATTTTCCTTCTTATACAGAAAATGCTATTACATTCCATTCATTTAGGTTGCCTTTCTCAATATCTACAATTTCAAATGCAATGTGCAATTTGGAGAACAACACTGCCACCCAGGGGATAGAGGATTGAAAGTATAGAGCCAGAACAAAAATTAAACTGCAGTGGTTCTGTATTATAGGGAAAACATTCAGGTCTGTTGCAATCTGTTGTGAATTGAATTACTAACAATGGCTCAAGTACTAATGGTTGTCAATGGCATGCCTTTATTTATTTATTTATTTATTTTTGAGGTAGGGTCTCACTCTGTCACCCAGGCTGGAGTGCAGTGGCATGCTCCAGGCCACTGCAGTTCCCACCTGCTGGGCTCAGGTGATCCTTCTGCCTCAGCCTGCCAAGTAGCGGGAACTACAGGCACACGCCACCATGCCCAGCTAATTTTTTAAAATTTATTATCGGAATGAGGTCTTGCCAAGCTGCCCAGGGTGGTCTTGAATCCGTGAGCTCAGGCAATTCTCTCACCTTGGTCTCCCAAAGTACTGAGATTATAGGCGTAAGCCACTGCACCTGGCATGCTTTTAAAAAAATAACAGGATTCCCAATAATAACGTCTCTTTTTCCTACTCATTTAGGTAAAAGTTGTAGACTTACAACCACCTCTTAGTAATGGCCTATAACTTTCTAATAGCTACAATATAATTAGAACATATTACAGGGGAAAAGGCGGGGGGGAACAACATGATCGAAACAATAGAAATTAAAAATGTAAATGATAACATTTATCCCCATTTCTATCCCTAAAAAAAAATTATCTAGAAAAATGGAAGGAAATTACCTGAATTTAATTAAACTATTCACCATAAAAACCACAAAAATATTATTTTAAATTGTGAAATGTTAAAGTCATTCCCATTAAAATAAGGAAAAAGTAAGGGGTACTATTACTATTACTACTTAGCATTGTTTTGGAAATTTCAGCAAATGTAATCTTACTACAGAATAAAATAATTGTTTTTAATACTGGAAAAAGAGGTAATTATATTTCTGTTAATGTAATTGTATACTTAGAATATTTTCCTCTCCTCTAGCAACAGAAAGCCTATATCACATAGCTGGTTGATTTATAACTTCTTAAGAAACTGCTGTTTATTCAGTGGTTGTACCATTTGACATTCCAGTCAATGATGTTTGAGAGTTCCAGTTGCTCCCATCCTAGCTAGCATTTGATATGATCACACTTTTTTATTTTCAGAACTTCTAATAGATTGTAAAGGGATCACACTGTGGTTTCAGTTGAACGTATTTCTATGTGCTTATTTTGTATCCATATATCTTTTTAAGTGGAATATTTATTCAGATCTTTTGTTCATTTTTTGAACTTACTGAAGTTAGAGTTCTTTATATATTCTAGATAAAAGTCCTTTATAAAACATGCAATTTTCAAAATGTTTCTCTTCTATGTGGTTTCTCTTTTTACTATCTCTACTGTGTCTTTTAAAGAGTAGAAATTTTGTTGTCCATTCATTCCAACTTATCAACATATTTTTATATGGATTCTGCTTTTGGTCTAACATCCAAGAAATCTTTTCCTAACCCAAGGTCACAAAGTGTTTGTCCTATGTTTTCTTTTAGATATTTGAGGCTTTATATTTAAATGTGTATGCCATTCTGAGTTGTTTTTGTATGTGATGTTAGATATGGGTCAAAGTGGTGTGTGTGTGTGTGTGTGTGTGTGTGTGTGTGTGTTTTGCATATAGATATTCAATTACTCAGGCAAAATTTTTGAGAAAACTACCTTTCCCTTACCAAATTACCTTTACAACTTTGTCAAAAATCATTTGTTCATTTATTTGTAAGTCTATTTCTTAATTTTATTCTGATTGTGAAATATCCATGTTTCGTTGTTATCTAAGAATGTATGACTACAATTTATAAAAAGTGAAAAATGAGAATAATTGCAGTACCAAGCATATGAATAAGGGAAAGATTACTTTTGTTTGAGGTAATATGGACAAATTCTCAAAGTGAGTGTTATGACTTAAATTTTTGCCCTCTCCCCACCCCACAAATTCATATGCTGAAGCTCTAACTCCCAATGTGATGCTATTTAGAGATGAAACCTTTAGGGAATTAATTAAAGTTACCTAAATGCATAATGGTGAGATCCTAATGGATTGGTGCCATTATAATTAGAGGAAAAGACACCAGAGAGGCCTCCATATGTACATGGAGGAAAGGCCGTATAAAGATGTGGCCACAAGAAGGTGGCTATCCGCAAGCCAAGAAGAGAGCCTTCCACAGAAACTAATCCTGATGGCACCTTAATATTGGACTTCTAGCCTCCAAACTGTGAGAAATAAATTTCTGTTGCGTAAGCTACTCAGACTGTGATATTTGGTTACGGCAGCCCAAGCAGACTAATACAGAAGGATCTGAAAAACTCTTGAGGAACTTGAAACTTAAAAACTTGAAATTGAGTCTTTTTATAATGTGTTTGTGGACTCTTAGTCCCACTAATTGGATCACTGTAGTAGAGAGGGAAAAGGTCTCAAACTAGTTTAATAATAATGGCTTTGTCGTTCCATACATCTGACAGAACTTAATTGATCCAGATTAAAATACAAGAGAAAGAGGTCTTGAAGTATTGCTTTCTAGAGAAACTAACAGCCGGATTAATACAAATGCATTACTATTGCTAGAGAAAATGTGCTTCACTTAATGGGAGAAAGTGAGTAGAACTACCTTTGTAAACAAGCAAATTAATTTGCTAGAGTGTATCATCAAAAGAGGGCGGTGGGTGGACTTGGAGGTGATCCATATGGGACAAATGATTCCACATTAATATTGTGAAAATGGAAAAATACTAGTCTCTTTAAAAACAAAAGCATCTAAGGCAGTTGAGTGCTTTTAATGTAAAAAATAGCTGTTACACAAAGAATTTCAAATTAAAGTGGACAAACACAAATACTATAGGTAAGAAATGCTGGTGAAATAAATTAACTTCTCTTGGGGGCTATTGAAAGAATTCTTAGAAGAGTTGGGTGGAATTTGACATGCTCTTGAGAAGCAGCGCTTGAGAAAAGCAGATGTGGCAGGGGAAGCATCATAGCCAAAGGAGACAGCATGGGCTAAGAAAAAGAGGAAAACAAGTACGAATCCTGAGGAGACTGTGGTGGCCTGAGAACTGAGGGGTTGGGGAGCAAAAGGGGTGGCCAAGAGAAAAGACGCAAAGTCTGTAAGAGCTACAGGAAAATACTGCATTCATAATACATTTTCGGAAGCATTATGAGATCATAACACCTTTCTCCCAGACTAGAAGACACATTTTTTATAAAGCTCTAGTTATCTTTATTACTTAACATTGTTCTTTTTCTAAGTATTTATATGCCACTGCCTACCTGAAGCTGAAAAATCTCCTATACTCAAAGGAGCTCAGCTTTAACTAGGGAAGGTAGACATAAGTAACAATTACAATTCAGTTTATGATCTAGTAATGGTAAAACTACCTTCATGCAACACTAGTCAAATAGGAAGTCAGTAGTTAAATCCATTTGTGCCCAAATCACACACCAAACTAAAAAAAATACCAATTCTTTCAGTCAGGACTATTCTAAGTGGAGTTCAGTATCATGAGTTAAGAGCCTGGGCACCGGACAAGGCTGGTTACTTGGACAAATGCTCAGAAGTGGGCCTCAGTTGATATGCTTTGATCACAGTCTTGATCAGTGCAAAAATAATTTTATTTTTGAATTTTATTTTTGTAAAAGAAGTCCAGTAAGACAATGGAACTTGTGCCAAGGGCTTACAGTCCTGGGTCAAGTATAGTCCCACCCCTCATAGCCTCCTGAGATGGGTTCCCTGGCTTCAGGCTTCCCTCTTCTCACACAGCAACTGCGGCCACCTTACTCCAGCATATGCAGATCTGCCTCAGTTGTGGGGCAGGGGTCCCAGGCATGTTTGAGGGTCTGCACTGCCAACCTAGTATCCTTGTGCTTTAGGGAGCACCACATTAAATGAAAACCAACAACACCATGACAAGTCAAGAGACACCATGGAAGAAACTTTTTCCTGCTTTTTGAATGAAGGGTCCTGGATTTTCATTTTGCACTGGGTCCTACAAATTATATGACAACCTGAAGCCCTGTAGCAGCAAACAGCCCCAGCTATTGCAATTCTGGGCAAGACACATGGCTCCTCTAAAGTCAGTTTCCACATCCATAAAATAAGAACAGTTCCGAGCTGGGCACAGTGGCACACACCTGTAATCCCAGCTACTTCGGAGACTGAGGTGGGAAGATTACTTGAGCCCAGGAGTCTGAGGCTGCAGTGAGTTATGTCGTGCCACTGAGGCACATGGTGAGACCATGTCTCTAACAGTAATAATAATAATAATAATAATAATAATTCCTATCTCATTGGCTTTCTGCGGATATTCAGGAGCTAATTCATGTGAAGCACTTGGCCCAGCACTTGACTCATTTTACTGGTCAATACTAAAGGTATCAGCAATTAATATATTATCTAATAACTCCCTTATGTGTCCCCTGCCTACAGGCTAACACATCAAAAAACAATTTCACAGGAATTAGCAAATGTGTGCCCTGGTTTTGCATCAAATGCTTTTTACCTAAATTTAAACCTTTCTACAGTGTACAAGAAAAGATGTCTTTGCCTTAGCTATAACGTGAGGCTGGAACAAAAAGCCGTGCCGATCCAAAAAAGGCAAGCTTGATACAAGCGAAGAAACCTTTACAAACAGTAGATTTTAAAAATCTGACCGAGTGCAGTGGCTCACACCTGTAATTCCATTACTTTGGGAGGCAGAGGTGGGAGGATCCCTTGAGCCCAGGAATTCGGACCAGCCTGGGCACCGCAGCGAGACCTCAGTGTCTACCTACAAAAAAATCCAAAGACAAGCCGGATATAGTGGTGAGCGCCTGTAGTCCCAATTACTCGGGAGGCGGAGACGGAAGGATCGCCCCAACCCAGGAGCTCAAGGGTGCGTTGAGCCGAGATCTTGCCACCCTGCATTCCAGCCTGGCGACAGTGAGAGCCCGACCAAAATACAAAATAAAATGGTTCATTCACGTGCTTTTTTACCCTTTCCGCAGAGTTCTTTCCTTCCCCCTTAGGAGAGGGAAACCCAGGGCGCTACAACGCCCGGCCCGGCTTACAAACATCATAAAAACAACATCCTGAAAACCAAAAAGTTGCCGCAAGCGTCATCGGGCACAGCACCCTCTGGGCACCCCGCCGCGTCTGGCTTCCCCAGAGACGCGCAGTTGCGGCAAGTCGCCCTCTGCGCCGGAAGTTGCTCGCTGTCAGGTCCGTTCTCCCCTGCCGGGCGCAGGGTCGCGTTTGGCGCAGGCGGCGGAGGCAGTTTGGGCGGAGGAGGCTGCCCGCAGGGGCGTGTCGACAGCCGCGGCCCCGCGGACCGACTTCACGTGCCGGTGGCAGAGCGTCCTGTGCCTCCAGCACGTGCGGCTCGGCCGGGAACGCTGAACCTCGGTCACGAGGTGAGCGCCGAGGTCTGAGAGTCTGTGGGGCTGGCCGCTAGGGGCCTCGAAATCCACCCGCCCTTCTGCGTCTTTGCGAAAGACGCGTGGTTGGGCCGGGCCGGCGGCGGAGGGGGCGGCTGGTGGAGCTTCCTGCGTCCAGGCTGGTCTCCCGGAACGCAGAATTTGGCGGCCGGTAGTTCCCTTCTCAGCCTGTCGGTGACGGAAGCAAGAGACTGCCTCTGGCCCTCGCACGATTGTATAGTGAGACTTCGGGAAGATCGTTTAACCCGTGTGTTCCGTGTCCTTATATGTGAAACGAGGCTCGTGACGG
>CAUYQG010050372.1:0-24696 GCA_963574415.1 Tarsius wallacei | reverse complement strand
GTGCTACCACGCCTGGCTAATTTTTTGATTTATTGTAGAGATGAGGTCTTGCCAAGTTGCCCAGGCGGGTCTCGAACCCGCGGGCTCAGGCAATCCACTCACCTCAGCCTCCCAAAGCGCGGGATTACAGGCTGAGCCACCAAGCCCGGCTCCTTTTTTAGTTTTTTTGTTGGAGTCCCACTCCATTGCTCAGGCTGGAGCGCACACTCACGGCCACTCTAGTTTCCACCTGCTGGGCTCTGGCAATCCTTCCTCCTCAGCCTTCCAAGTAGCCGGAACTACAGGTGCGTGTACTACACCTGGCTAATTTTTGATTTATTGTAGAGGCAAGGTCTTGCCAAGTTGCCCAGGCTGGTCTTGAACCGGTGGGTTCAGGCAATATACTCGCCTGGGCCTCCCAAAGTACTGGGATTACAGGCTGAGCCACTGAGACAAGCCTATTTGTGTCTTCATTAACTTTTTTCATCAGTGCTTTATAGTTTTCAGTGTACAAGTCTTTTACCTCCTTGTTTAAGTTTATTCCTAAGTACTTTATTTTTTTGATGTTATTGTAAATGAAATTGTTTCTTAATTTCCTTTTTGAATAGTTCATTACTAGTGTATAGAAATGCAACAAATTTTGTATGTTGACTTTGTACCTGAAATTTTTACTGAATTCGTTGATTAATTCTAACAGTTTTTTTTGGTGGAGTCTTTATGGTTTTCTACATATATGATTGAGTCATCTGAAAAGAGGTAATTTTACTTCTCTTTTCTGATGTGAATGCCTTTTATTTCTTTTTCGTGACTAAGCCTTGACTAGGACTTCAGTACTGTGTTGCATAGAAGTACTTCCAGTACTGTGTTGAGAGCGGGTATCCTTGCCTTGTTCCTGATCTTAATGGAAAAACTTTCAGTTTTTCACCATTGAGTATGACATTAGCTGTTGGTTTTTCATATATAGCTTTTATTATGATGAGGTACATTTCTTCTATACCAGTTTGTTGAGGGCTTTTATCATAAAAGGGTGTTTATTTTTGTCAAATGCTTTTTCTACATCTACTGAGATGATCATGTGATTTTTATGTTTCTGATTCTGTTAATATGGTATATCACATTAATTAATTTGTATATGTTGAACCATCCTTTTATTTTAGGGATAAATCCCACATGGTCATGGTGTGTGATCCTTTTAATGTATCAAGAAAACTGGATACACATGTGTAAAATAATAAAATTGTACCCTTGTCTTACACCAGACTTAAAAATCAACACAAATAGATTAGAGACTTAAACATAAGACCTGAAACTTTAAGACTTCTGCTCCTTTATCAAACACAGGAGAAAAACTTTATGACACTGGTTTTGGCTGTGATGTCTTGGATATGACATCAGAAAACACAGGCAATCAAAGCAAAAAAGGTAAGTGGGACTACATCAAACTAAGAAGATTCTGCACAGCAAAGGCAACAATCAACAAAATGGAAGAAAGTATGTGTAAACCATAGTCTAATAAGGGGTTAATATTTAAAATATATAAAGAACTCCTGCAACTCAATAGCAAAAAACCAAATAACCTAATTCAAAGTAAGCAAAGGACTTGAATAGACATTTCTCCAAAAAACACAGAGATGTCTGCACTCCCATTTCATTGCAGTGTTATTCACAACAGCCAATATATGAAATCAACCTGTGTCCATCAGTGGATGAATGGATGTAAAAAAAAGTGGTTTTTATACATAATGGAATACTATTCAGCTTTAAAAAAAGAAGGAAATCCTGCCATCTGTGACAACATGGATAAACCTGGAAGATACTATGCAAAGTGAAAGAAGCTAGTTACGAAAGGACACATACTGTGTGAGTCCATATATATGAGTTAAACATAATAACAGAGAGTAGGATGGTGGTTGCCAGGGTTTAAGAGAAGGGAGGGAATGGCAGGTTTGATTGTCAATGGATATGAACTTTCAGTTATGAAAGAAGAATACGTTCTAGAGATCTACTGTATAATATTGTGCCGACAGTTAACAATACTATATTATGCACTTAAGAATGTAACAGAGTAGATCTCACATTAAGTGTTCTTACTACAGTAAAAATGACAAATCTGTTATAAACATTTAAAAAATAAGTTAAAAAGTAAAACCATAAAAAATCCATACTGAAAGACAAAGCAATTAGGGTAGTATTTTGAAACCGAATAAGGTTGGAGGAATCACATTGCTCAATAATAAGATGCATGATAAAGCTGGAGTTATCAAGATAGTGTGGTATCGACAAAGGAATTGGCACATAGGCTGATGGAACAGAATAAATCTAGAAATAGATCCCCCAAAATATGGCCAATTGATTTCTGACAAAGGTGCAAAAACAGTTCAATGGAGAAAGGATAATTTTATCAACAAATGGTATTAAAACAATTGGAAATCTGTAGGCAGAAATGAACTTTGACCTAAACCTCACATATTATACAAAAATTAACTCAAAATGGATCATAGATTTAAATGCGATATGTAAACCTCTGATACTTTTAGAAGAAACCCTAGGGAAAAAATATTTAGGATCTGTTCTTATGCAAAAAGTTCTTAGCTATAACACCAAAAGCGTGATTTAATTTTAAAAGTTGATACATGGGCTTTGTCAAAATTAAAAACTTTTGCTCTGTGAACGACAGTTCTGGGAGAGTGAAAAGGCAACACATGCACTGGGAAAGTATATTTTCAAATTACTTCTCTGAACTAGGACTTGTATCTAGAATACATAAACTTTCTAAACTAAACAGGAAGAAAACAAATAATCTATTTAAAAATGGGGGTGGAGGTGTGGGGGGAAAAAAGGGCAAAAGTTTTAAACACATCACCAGAGGATAGCAAATAAGCATATACATATATGCTTAACATCATTAGTCATGAGGGAGATACAGGTTAAAACCGCCATTGGCTACACCTACAGAGTGGCTGGAGTAAAAGAAAAATGCTGACAACACACAGTGCTGATGAAGATGTGTAGCAAATGGAACTCTCCCATGTTGCAGGTGGGGATGCAAAATGAAATAATTGCCCTGGAAAATAGTTTGACAGTGTCTTGTAAAATTAAACATACCCTTGCCATATGACCCAGCAATCCCGCTCTTGGGTGTTTACCCTAGAGAAATGAAAACTTATGTTTTCATATAAAAACCTAGACATGAATGTTTGTAGCAACTTTCTTCATAAATGCCCAAACCTGAAAATAACTCAGATGACCTTCAGTGGGTGAATGAATTGTAAAAAAAAAAAGGATAAAAAACCATAGTGCATCCACACATTGGAATATTTACTTGGCAGTAAAAAGCAACAACTTGGGTGAATCTAAGAGGCATCTGAAAGGCATGCTGAGTGGAAAAAACCCAGTCTTAAAAGATTGTATACTATATGATTCAATATAAATGGCAGTCTCAAAAGGACAAACACATAGTTATGGCGAACAGATCGAAGGGATGTCATGACGAAGATTTCTGGGCAGTGGAACTGTTCTGCATCCTGACTGTGATAATGGAGAGAGATACATACATATGTATATATACATAGTCCTGCCCATACACACAGACTCAAAGTCAATTTTACTGCATAATAATTAAAAGAACTATCTAGGAAGCGTACATGTGAAGTCTTCCCTCAGGTCCTCCCAACCCATTCTCCTTAGGGGACCCAAGTCCTTCCCTTTCTCTCCTTGCTCCAGGGTTCAGTCTCTGTTTCCCTTCCAGTGTTGCCACCGCCAGGCTGTGGCCCCTTCCCAGGCCCTGCTCGAGGCTATGGTTTTGCTCTGCCCTCTTCTTCATCAAGAGCAACCAAAAAAACCCACTGGGTTTTCAACCACTTCCCTTAACAAACAAGAAAACGAAGTAAGAAAAAACAGAAGCCGTCCTTGATTTCTCTTTTCTTCTTACCTCCACATCCAACTCATCAGTGAGTACGACCAGTTCTGCTTTCAAAATGGGTCTCAAACCTAATCACTGCTGCCACCTGTGTCCAGGCCATCTTCATCTTTGGCCTTTGCTGGGGCAACAGCCACCTAGCTGGTCTCTCAGCTTCCACTTCGTTCCTGCTATGGTCTGTTGTCAATCAGCAGCAATCAGACATCACACTAAAACAAATATCATGTCATTTCTCCACTTACAGTCCTCCAAAGTCTTCCCAGCACATTTAGAATAAAAGCCAAGTGCCATACCATGGCCTCCAAGGGTCTCTGGACTTGGCCCCGCTGGCTTCCCCAGGCTGGCCTCCTCCCACTCCTTCCTCCCGTACTGCACTCTGGCAGCTCTGACCTTCTTGCTCTTTCCAGGATATGTCATGCTAATTCCCACTTCTGTGCTATTTTCTCTGCCTGGAACTGGTTTCTCCCAGAAATCTGCATGGTTGCTGCTTCAGAGAGTGCAAGTCTCAGCCCTACAGTCACTTCCTCAGAGACAGCGTCTCAGCTCGTTTGTTTTAATCAGCCTCCCTGCCCTTCCAGTCTCTCTCTAGCCTCTTAACCTGATTTATTTTTCTCTCAGCACTTAACCACCTCGTGCAAGTCTTTATTACAGATGCTGGCTTCCCCTGGCAACATAGAAGCCAAGCTCCTTAGCATGTCCTACAAGGTGGTATGTGACCCTCTCATGCCTCCCTCTCTGTCATCATAGGCCTCTACCTCAAACCTCTACTCCCAGGGGGCAACCTCCCTTTGCTGCCCCATCCCCTGCTCACTACCTTCCAGCCACATTGACTTTTGTGTTCCTGCAACACTCCAAGCATGCTTCCATCTTAGAACCTTTACGCTTGTCATTGCATCTCCTTGGAATGCCGTTCCTGCATATAACTTCCTAGCGTACTCTCTGCTCAAATGCCCCTGAATCAGAAGCCTTCCTTTACCATTGCGTATAAAATAACAAGCTCCTCATCATTCTGTAGCCTTTGTATTTGTTTTATTTTATTTTATTTTTTAGAAAGATGGTCTCACTTTGTTCTCCAGACTGGAATGCAGTGGCGAGATCACCGCTCACTGTAGCCTTGAGCTCCTGGGCTCAAGGGACCCTCCGGCCTCAGCCTCCTGAGTGGTTGGGACTACAGTTTTGCACTACCGCACCCAGCTAATTGTTTTATATGTTGTAGAGATGAGGTCTTGCTATGTTGCCAAGGCTGGTCTCAAGCTCCTGGTCTCAAGCTATCCTCCCACCTTGGCCTCCCAAAGTGCTGGAATTACAGGCATGAGCCACCCTGCCCCACCTCTTTGTATATTTTCCACAGCATTTATAACTACCTATTTATTTATTTGTTGTGTTTTGCCTCTCCCTCTTTACTAGGCTATCAGCCTGGTGAGAGCAGAGGCTTTTGTTTCGTTCACTCTTGTTTCCTCTGTGAGTCTTAGCTTCACCCATACCCGTGTTCATTTGAGGCTGGCAGTGTGCATGGGTGCAGGGAGGCACTGGGAACACCAAGACCACATGGCGTTGTCCTTGTCTGTTTCTCTCATCATCATGTAAGTTCCATAAGAGCTGGGAACAAGTGCCAGCAACCAGTGCATACTGGGTGTCACCCTTCCCTTAGTTAATTGTTCTCACTCACCCTTCCCGTCTCAGTTCAAGCCTCAACTCTTCAGGAGAAACCTTCCCTGACCCTCAGGCAGGGACAGGCCCATGGTATATGCCCCCAAATCCCTAGGTGCCTCTCTTGCACACCACGGATCACAGCTATGGCTTGGCATGTGTTTGTATGGCTGTTGAGTTAAGGAATGACTCAATTATTCTCACTGTGAGCTGCCTGGCCTCATGTGTATATGGGAGAGAAGAGGGTTCTGGAGGTCAAGGTGCCACTCCTTGTTAGGGTGGTGGGAGGGGAGTCAACCCTCAGGTGGGAAGGAGAGCCATGAGGAGGGAATTGTGACTGCCTTGGCTCTGCCATTAAATCCTCTGGAACCTAGTCCTACTGGGAACAGAGGAAGCTTTGGTTGAATTTGTCAATTGAAAACATTAATTAATTAATTAATGATACAAACACTACTAACTTTTTTGTATAGCCCCAAGTTTAGGATAAGGCAGTAAAGATAATTGTCAAAAGTCAGAGCAATCTATTAAGTTCCCAATTCCCTGGTGCTGTAGAAGAGAAAAGATGCCATGGTGGGGAGGGGATAGGACACAGGACAGGTAAGTTTCTAGGGGCAGAGAAAGATGTGCTTCTCAGTTGTGGAGACCTGTCCCTCTGACTTGAGCAGGCTTCCTCATTGTTTGAAAGTACCACAGGGCCAAACCCTCAATCCAGTAACACAGCTGGTGCTCAGATTTTTTTAAAAACAACATTATGTGGAATTTTCTTTGTGTCTTTCTACCAAAACTCAAAGGATAGGAGTAAGAATAGAAGAGATCACTGAAATCAGCTCAACATAAGTTGACCTTTGAGCTGTCAGCTGTGCCCCATTGTGAGCTGCCTGGCCTCATGTGTGTGTGGGGGAGAAGAGGGTTCTGGAGGTCAAGGTGACACTCCTTGTTGAGGTGGTGTGGAGGGGAGTCAACCTCAGGTGGGGAGGAGAGCCATCCATTGAGTGGCCTTAAACTTGCCTTTACACCTGGAAACTCCTCAGAATCTTGACTCATGCTTTGTTATTCAAAGCTTCCATTTCCTCCCTTCTCTAACCTTTGCTGAAAAGACTAAATCAGTGTTCATCCTGCTGCTCATTGGAATCACATGAGGAGGAAGCCCAAGACCCACCTGAGACCAAATAAATTAGAATATCTAGGGTAGGGTCCAGGTATTAGCATTTTCCGAAAAGCTCCTAGTAATTCTGAAGGGTAGTCAGAGTGGATAGCCACTGGAAGACATGGTGCAATGAGCAGAATTCTTTTTTCTTTCTCTTCTGCTGTTCATTCAGTTCTCAGACAGGCTAACTGACCATGGTGTGTGTCCTAAGTAGACTTCCGAGGTGGTCTGATCTCACGATCCTGCCTCCTGGCACTCTCACACCTTTGTAGTCAACCTTGCCCCTGGAGTGTGGACTGGACTTGAACTTAGGTCAACTTAACCATCCAGAGGAAAATGGCCAACACAGTTAAAAGGGTAGGGAAGGTGACTTGAAGAGCCCTGCATGATCTAAAAACTTGGGTGATCAATTTGTAATTATCAATGACCTTTGCCACCTCAGGTCTCTCCCCCAATTCTGACCCCAACCCAGTGAGGATTATAGGGCTTGTCACCTTGGTACTGTAGAAGACGAAAGATGCCGTGGTGTGGAGAGGATAGGACACAGGACAGGTGAGTTTTCAGGAGCCGCTTGATGCTTTACGCATCCTGGCTAGAACCTTTCTTCAAGGCTTCTGGTTCTGCCCTTCTTCTTTTGATCTTCTCTTGACCTCAGCTGCCTCTCTGAACTGGGAACTGGCATCATGACTCTCTCGCTCTCAGCTAGAGAAAAACCATCCTCTCGAAGTAGCACCAGTCAGAACACCATGCTCCACAGTGTGGCATAGAAGCTGCTTTTCTAGATCATTATTACATTCATTACCACCGTGTGAACTCAAGCACCAGGGGCCAAGGTCTCGCCTGGTGCTCTGGCTCTGGCTGCGGGCTCCTTTGGCAGAGCGGGTGAGCCCTCTCTGAGAGAGAGAGATCAAACTGTGCCTTCCCAACCCCTGGGGCTCTTGGCATTTCTTTAGTGAAATTTGGATTGCCAGGCCCAACAGTGTTTGCTGCCTTAAGTCTACTCCCAGCATCTGAGGACTCTGCTCCGGGGACTCTGTTCCATGTCCCCAGTTTTCCCCACCCCCAGAGGGGCCAGCAGCCCTTTTGCTGGTCTGGCTCTCTACTTAGATCACTGAAGCAATTTCAGATCCAACTGGGCAACACTCAGCATTTCATTTATGTCTTGGCAAGGTTACCATGTTATTACTTAACTGTGCTGCTGCTACTCAATAAGTGGGAACTGATTGAAATAACCACAGGAGTTGCTGGATTCCCCTAATTTTAGCACAGAGTTAAAGCTCACTCCCACAGTTGGAAGTTATAATAGGCTGCCAGCCCACAGAAATGCCCACCCACCACACCTAATTGTCACCCCACGGATGCCTGTCATGGAAGGAAACACGGAAGGCTGGAGAGAATGAGAGGCAAGGTTCTTCTTCTTGGCAGATGCATGAGGTCATTTTGGCCGGGCCCAATCTCTTTGAGACCCTCAGCCTGTGGAAATTTGCATGACAGCTTTAGATACTCGGGTCTTCTTTGCCGATTTGCCTAACAGCCTGTCCAAATACAGAGGACATATTAGAGCCACTGCAGAGAACAGAAACTCCTGTTTGGGGGTGCCTCTCTAAATGACTCATCCCTGGAGTCCAGATGTAGGGAGGATAAAGACCCCAAGCAATCTTCGTAATTTGGAAAGCAGAAAAGAGACTGAATTTATACGAACTGGCTTTCTCTTGGTGTCACAGCAATCAACCACAACCCAAACGCCACCACTTGAAGAGAAATTTGAAGTAAATGGTTTCTTGTGAAACTCCCCCCACCCCCGAACACCCAACTTTTTTTTGGTTTCTTACTGTTAAAAGCTATGTGTTACTAGATATGTTCTGAAGGCATTCTGGGAGAAGTTATTGCGCGTAGTGTGCCCACTGCTTAATATTTCTCATCACTGTGTGATTTGGTGTTATCTTACACCTATTTTAAGTCCTAGCCTACCTATTATGACATTAAGTCACGACCTTTAACATAATTTAAGATGTTAAGGACATCTTAGCACAGTCTATCAGACATTCAAGGGTAAAATAGGGGAAGAAAGGGGGCAGTTTTAGAGAAAGGGAAAGGCTTTATCTGCCAGGTATTTCCCAAGGTCCCCAGAGTTCTGTCAAGTCTCCTTGGTAGTGGTCAGATCCACTGCCACTCTCTCCCAGGCCTCATGGCCTCACAGCTGGACCATCCAGGAACCTCCTGTCACTGTTTTTGGTGTTTAGTGCCATATTAGTCATCTATAAAAAGGTTTCCCCCATGCCAGGCTCCTGTCCCAAAGTGTCCAGTGACTATCTGTTGCTTATAACAGTGGTCCTCATCCTTTTTGGCAACAGAGACCAGTTTTATAGGAGACAATTTTTCTGTAGACTGGAGTGGGGGGTTGTTTTCAGGATGATTCAAGCACATTACATCTACTGTGCACTTTATATCTATCATTACATTGCAATATATAATGAAATAATTATACAACTTACCATAATGCTGAATCAGTGGGAGCCCTGAACTTGTTTTTTCTGCCAACTAGACAGTCCTATCTGAGAGTGATGGGAGACAGTGCTGGCACCACTGCCTGAGCTCCACCTCAGATCATCAGGCATTAGATTCTCATAAGGAGTGTGCAATTTAGATCCTTCACATGTGCAGTTCACAACAAGATTTGCACTCCTGTGAGAATCTAATGTCACTACTGATCTGACGGGAGGTGGAGCTCAGGCAGTAATGTGAGTGATGAGAAGCAACTGTCAACACAGATGATGATTCCTTTCTCCCCCGCTGCTCATCTCTTGCTGTGTGGCCTGGTTCTTAACAGGCCACAGATGAATACTGGTCCATGGCTCGGAGGTTGGGACCCTAGTTTATAGGATGAAGTCCAAATTCCCTAGACTTTATTTCAATGAACGAACTGGTTCCTAATGACATGCCCCCCGCTTAGATGTCATTGTCCCTCCATGGAAACATCTTTCTGGTCAGGCTCACCATCTCCTTAATATGCCTAGTCAAACTGACCTTCTTTCCTCTGCCGACTTGTACTCCACGAGCATCATAACTTCCCTCCTCCTGTCTACCTTGCTGAGTCCTATTCGTTCTTCCTCCTTATCTAAGGCTCAGCTCACTTTGCTGCTCCTGTGTGTGGCCTTTTCTAATATTTTCCCAATGTATAGTGATTTCCCCATTTTTGAATTTCTACAAGCACTTTTTGTATAATTATCCTGTGAGTACTTTTGTTTTCAACTAGACTGTTTGAGTGTTCTACCTCTTGTAACTATTTGATAATTGATTTTTCTTCAGATTCAGTATTGGAAGCATCCAGAATGTGTAGAAGAATATGGATTTAAGAAAGAATGGGAGAGACAAACGGGAATGGACAATTTTACTTACAACCATGATGCTCTGTAGGTTAGCTGGCTGCTCTCTAAAATCGGGAATTGCTGTGTGACAAAGGTCTGTTACTCTGGTGTTGGGACCACTTGCACATGGAGTTTTAGTTCTTGCCTTCCAGGAGCCCATCATGGTAAGAATGATACACAGGTTGGTTCATTTTTTTAAAAAGCTGCAAGGAGATCAAGTCCATGATCACACTCATTCTCACATTTACCAAAACAGGCCAATCTCAGAAACAAACGACGAAAATGAAAATTAATCAGGGATTCCTATGGTCTCACATATGGCACTTTTGAATCTGTTCCCCAATCCCCACTATCATAATTTGTCTTTCTTACTTATTTTCCTTGGTTGGATACACAGCTGTAAAAAAAAAAAATGGGGGGAGTGATGGTGATTGAAATGAATGTTGTCCCTTTGGCCCTAGGGGTGGTCTCATGGAAACATCTATAGAGACAAAATTAGGAAGGAAGGAAACAAAAGCATTTTTAGTGTCTCTGTGCAAGGTTACATACCTTTCCTTGCCAATACCTCTGGATCAAGTTTGTCTCACTAGGTAGCAGGTGCTTCCTTGACTCACACAGAAAACAAGTCCTGGGCCTCTTGTGCTGTTAAGGCGTGTTAGACACATAAACACCAGGCCCTACTCTGCCTGCCTCTCCTCCCAGAAGAGATAAAAATGATCAAGTAGTTGAGAAAAGAGTCCAAGAGGAGGCTTTGTGCCTTTTCTAAATTTACAGGGATTTAAAGTAAAAACGCTTCTCGACATTATAAAGTAGGGTTATTTTCCCTTTACTGAATTTTTGTGGAGAAGCCAGATAGGGATAGAAAGCCAGTAACCAGACAGGATATCTTACTCTTGTTCCAGAGCATCATTTACCTTGGTAGAATGTAACCACACTGACACACAGAAACCTTTTCACACTAGTTAACAAATAGCATTAAGCATGACTCAAGTCAGATTTTAAAAACTTGTCTGATGCCTCTCATTAAGAATTGGAAACTCTATAAGACTCTTTCTCCATGAAACTGTGTTCTGACATTTTAATAGTATTGCCTTAGCAAGGGCTGAGAAAATCCATGAACTTAGATTCACAGAAAGAAAATCAACAATCCATCTAAAATGGAGTGCCTACTTCTGAGTGATGGGGTAGTTTTCACGTGAGATGTCAACGTAGCTTCTATACTTGACATAAAAGTTCCCATTTAAAAAAACTAAACTACTGCTCAATTTTTGTTTTAATCAAGCAGAGTTCTCTAAAGTGCTTTTCAGAAGAGACTATTAGGAAAGGAACGGAAAGTAGTCATTATGACTAATCAGCTATGAGTTGAGGTAACTAGTATCGCAGGATACTGGTTACTTCAGAGCCACGGGGACCTTTCAGGTGACTCAAATTCCTTCAATTGTTTGCAGTGGTCCTTTAGCGGGGACACAATGAGTTGACATACACCAGAACTGATAGAATGCACTGCCAGCTGGTAGTTTGCTCTCATACAGGAAGGCTGCTTTTCTCACACACAATTCTTTGTGGTGCTAAAGAGGAATAAATATACGAAAGTCTAAAAATAAGACTTCAATTCTTTACATCTGGCAAAATTGTCAGTACGATGCGTCTTGAGGATATATCCACCGTGCTTGCCTTGTAGGGTTGTTGTCAAAGAATAAGATCACACTATAATAGCCACCACATACACTTTGCAGTCTATAAAGAGCTCACATATACATTTTCTCAGTTGAACCTCACAACATCAGTGGGAGGCAGAGAAGGCAGATATTATTATCTCTGGAGAGGGGGGTGACCCTTCTGTTTGCTCTACCGCTGCATATGTGTAGCTCTTTTTGTTTTGGAAAGACTGAATAGATTGTGCTATATTTTTAAGAATTTTATATTGTACAAGGATATTTACTGCAGTAGCGTTTATAACAAGGAAAAATTGGAACCTGTCTGGATATTTGTTAATAGAGGACTGGCTAAACTATGGTACAGATCTGGATGGAATACTATGCAGCCATTAAGAATTTTGATCTAGAGGTATTAGAAATAAATTTACTGATGTCGAAGTATATTTATGCATGAAGAAAATTGTTTACAATATATTTAATCCAGTAAACCATAGTAGATGCATGATGATCTTTCTGTGATAAGAAAAAATGCACATGGTAAAACAGTCGTTATCTTGGTGTGCTGAGACCATATGTGATACTTGTTTTGTTTTTCATGTCCATCTATCTTTAATGTCAATAAGCATTAACAATGCGCTTATTGTGCATTTTCAACCAGATTCACTTTAATAATGATAATGAAAGGAAGAGATACCTTCCTTTCAGAGGCTGTGCCTCTGGGCCTCATAGCGGAAGTGATCCCCGTGTGTGTAGGTGTGTCAGCCACGGTCCTGGCAGGGACCTGACTGTAACCAGATGGCACAAATGAGGAGTGTGTATCAGGTGTGACTTATAGTGCTGTGCAAAAGGATAGAGGAAATACGGGTGATGAGGCTGCAGACACCAGCAACAGAGGGAAGCCGGGACCAGTCCTAGGGCCAAAGGGACAAGAGGAGGAAATGGAGTCACCGGAGCCTCGGGGACCAGGGTTGTGGAGGACCGCCCTTACTCCATGGGAACTGCAGGAATGACACCAGGGGAGCAGGGAAAAAGACCCTGGCTTCTCCTCCTGCCTTCCTACTTCCCACTGGTGCCTCCCACTGACCAAACCCAAAGCCCAACAGGAAGTCAGTTGGCAAGGGAAGTCGGGTCAACAGTCCGTAGAGGTCAGCCTCTGGGTACACAGCATGGGCAGAGTAGGGCAGAAAATGGGTCTGACAACAGGGTCTGTGCAGCAAACACAGTGAGCAGAACACCGGGTCAGACCCCAGGAGAAAAGGGGTGTCTCTTAGTCAGGGAACTAAAACAGAAAGCAAGAGCCTGTTGGGGCATATGGGCTGAGTAATTTGATTTTTCTGCCTGTGCTCAGAGCTTCAAAAGCATAAAAATGGGATCATAGATCACCTAACCCAAACCAAGCACAGAATTTCTTTGTGGAATTTCATACAAAGATAAAATTACATACCTTTGGACTCCAATAATACCATCCCTGCTGCTTGGGGAGAAGAGGGGACAGCCAGGGAAACGAAGACCCAGGTCATTTCAGATCTACCTTGCAGCTTCCTGCTGTTCCACCTCTAGCCCCATGCCCTCTCCCACTTCTGTGACTTTTTACCAGCCCCAGAAGAGAGCACAGCAAGAGGAATGGTGATGGTGCATGTCCAGGGGGCAGGCATTGCTTGCTGTAAGCACTTAGCATGATTAACTCATTTAATTCCGTCGACATCCTTATGAAGAAAGTGACATTGTTCGCGGCTCTACTGAGCAGTTAAGAGGATGGATAATGGAGACAGACTATCTGGATATGAATGCTGCCTCTGCTGTTTCCTGCTATTTCCCAGCCGTGTGACTCAGTTTTCTCATCTGTAAAGTGTGGACAATAGCAGTGCCTACCTCATGGGATGGTTGTGAGGATTAAATAGGTGAACACAAGTGAATTGTTTTGAGCCGGGCCTGACACACAGTAAGCAGCGCATAAGTGTTAGTTATTATTGTCCCAGTTCCCACATAAGGAAACTGCCCCATTAAGGCAGCATTCGCCAACCTTTTTGGCATTGGGGATGGATTTTGTGGAAGGCAATTTTCCCACAGTGGGGCGGGGGGGGAAGGATGTGCAGTCAGACCTCACTGCTAATGTTAATCTGCATTTGCAGCTGTTCCCCGACCCTAGCATCACCACCTCGCTCCACCTCAGATCACCAGGCATTCGATTCTCATACAGGTGCACAACCGAGATCCTTTGCATGCGCGGTTCACAACAGGGTTTGTGCCCCTATGAGAATCTAATGCTGCAGGAGGAGCTCAGGCAGTAACGCGAATGATGGGGAGCAGCTGTAAATACAGACGAGGCTTCGCTTTCTCGCCTGCTACTCACCTCCTGCAGTGCGGCCCAGTTCCTAACAGTGCTAACTGGTACTGGTCCGTCGCCCAGGGGTTGGGGACCCCTCCATTAAGGTACTCGCCGCAGGTCACAGAGTTGATAAGCAGCAGAGCTAGGGCTCTAACTAGAAAGTGGAGTTCCTAGATACGGGCTCTGAAAATCATCCAGTGTTGCACGAAAGGGTCCCCCTCATCCTCTATTTTGAAGCAGAGGGAATGGGATCGCCATCTCTATCTGCCCATGATGCAAAACGTATCCCTCTTATTTTGGAACACCCTCTCCACCCTCCAGATGACGACCTGCAGTAATCCCGTCCATCCTTCACTTCCTGCTCTCTCCAGGGAGAAGAAAGAGTGTAGATCCTGGCAGTGGTCAGCTGGCAGACAGGGGCAGGTGTGCAGCTGCTTCTCTGTCTCATATTCCTTGGGATCAGAAAGAATGGAGGCCAGAGTTGGGAGACTTTCTCAGCCCAGGTCAGATTCCAAAATGTGCACCGTGGCGCGTCATGCAACAAACACGTCCCAGCTCTGCTACCTGCGCTGGGCCAAAGTGGGGGAGGGGGCAGACTCCCTCCTTGAATTCCCATCATTAGGTAATCTCCTAACCTATGTAGGATCAGGAGCCTTCACCTGGGCACGATAACAAGGAAAAGCCAACATGAAACGTCAAAGTAACTGACAGAACTCAGATGGGAATTCAAGAATTCTTCAAGTCTGGGCCACAGCACAATCTCTCGTGCTCTTTATTTCATTTCTTGGAAACTAGCTTACCTGCATCTTTTTCTTGGCTTCCTTTTAGCCAGGGGCTTTATAACAAGATTTTTTGTCAGTCTCATCTTTCAATTTTAGACTGAAATATGATCAATTACCAACTACAACAGAACACGCTGAAAGCTGTGTCACCAGTGAGTCAAAAGGCCCCAATGTAATGTCCGTGGCTTGTTGAAAACACAACAATCAAGTGGCCATTCAACAAATCTCTTTTTCTTTCTTTTTTTTTTCTGGCCTGGTATTCAATGCACATTGAAATAATGTGAATGCAACAAAAATGTCCTCAATTTCACAGGTGCCTAGTAACCAAATTCAAAAGAAATTGCCTAGTGTTCATAAAAACCAGAAACTCTCCCAGAAACATCATGCACAAGTGAAAAGTGTATCATTTAAGTTTGCACAATGTCACTTGGTGCTTGATTTTCTCATTTACTTATCTCCATAAGGTTGCTTTCAGGAAAGAGGCCATTAAATGAATTGCAGCAGTTCTGCACTAAAACTGAGCTGGGCTGCAGTCACCACTGAGCAGTGCCCTGCTGGACCCTGGCACCAGCTTGGTAAGAATAGGAGGCAATGCAGAAATGATTCTGGACTCAACTTTCTTCATCTATCAAATGGAGAGGTAACCCTAGTCTTAGATAATTTCTAAAGTTCCGTCCAACTTAAAAAACATGTGGTCTTCTCACTAGCTCTGGACCTGCACTGTGTTCTGAGTCTCTCATTAGTCAAGAACATATTCTTATCTTTGAATCAAATGTCGGGGCACTGGGAGGTGAGTTACCGAGATGGGAGTGTAGGTGGATGCTGGGTCTTTGCTGGCCCATAGGAAGATTTTCTGGTGATTAGAAAATGTTCCCTCCTTGGGTAAAGGCACCTCTTGGGGGCATGGCTTAATGAGATGACAGTCTCTTTCATAAATAAGGGACAGGTACTCCTTCCTCTGTGCAGATGCAACTTGTGCCAGGGTGCTGTGCTTGGTGAATGAAGTTCCCACTCACTCCTCAGCCAAGCCCTCTTGCACAGGGCACCACCTGCACAGCCTACCTGGAGGCCAGTAGGATGGATGTCATAGCCATGAAGATTTTCCTAAAGCCTTCACAATGCCTAAGCATGAACCTGGTTCTTGTATGTTCCTCAAACTTTTTTTCACCTAAAAAAAACACACACACCTTGGTGCAAATATGTGCAGAGATTTCTTGAACTACAACACATGGACTTCTCACCTTGCAAAAAAAAAGTATGTTTTCTGAATGAGCATGGATGGGACAGTGACTTAACCTGTTTTTCCAGAAAGCAGAGCCTGAAAGAGCATGAATACAGGTGGTTTATTTTGGGACATGCAGGCACCAGGAATGGGATACTGAGAGATGTCAAAGAAGGAAGGAAAACCAATCAAGTGCTTTATTGAGCTGGTCCCTATTGTGGTCAAGTGGGCCTCCATCCTGCTGGGTCCTCTGAGGAACTGTGGACAGAGGAACATCTCCTGGCTCCTGCCATCATTTGGATAAGGGTTGATCCTGGAGTGTTAACTTCTCAAACATCCTGTGCAAATATGTCAGAGTAGTTAAGTTGATGGTTGTGCTAGGAGAGGCAATGGGGTAAGGAAGGCAAACCCATGTCCAGATAAGCACCCATTCTGGTAAGGATGAATCACTGATCTCTACAGGGTAGAAGATATCTGATGTAAAAAGGCTTATCACCAAGCAACTGGCTAGTCTCCTTAAGAGATGTGTACCACGTGGAGTGTTCCACGTCAGTCTCTCTGATGACAGTCAAACGTTCAATATGGCAGTTGCTGTATGGTCATGATGAGACAGCACTCATGCTGTTGGGGCCATGCAGAACATCTATTCATGCCCCATGTCACGCATGTTCTGGAATGACTAAGGAGAGAGGCTGCCTGGTATCCTCAGAGTATCCTGTCACTTGTCATTCAGTGTCGCATTTGTAGGGGAGGTTTTCTAGTAGACCTTGATGTGAGATAGCGATCCATGCGCTATGAATCCATAGGTCCATCTTCTTTGAGGCTTCTGACCCAACCAGTAAGCCATTGCCAATGGGCCCAGGTGTAACCTGAACTCAGACCACTTCTCGCTCCCTACAAATAGTAAGCAAGTGCATCCATTGTTCATGGCTGTGCTCACTGGGAGGAGTACCTTCACTGTCCTTCAGTGCCACCTCTCCATGGGACTTCACTCTGGTGGTAGTCTTTTTTTTCATTATCACCAACTTGTGAAGGCAACCCATCTATGAACTGAGTCCAAGTTTTTTCTCATTAGTTGGTTAGAGGGAACTTTAAGACCTTAGGTGTGAACTAAGCAAGAGAGGTAGATAGCACAGAAATCTAGGGGAGATGAAATTGACTTGTGGTGTCTGATCTCTTCTGGCCCATTTCCATTGTATGATGGATGACTGCAGTGCCTGTCCAACATGGTGACCAACATGTGGCTCTGAAAATAATCAGCTCAGCATGAGTAGTTCTGGCTACATGGTCACTTGATGTCCCATGGGCAGAAGATTCATCTCTATCAGTGCTCAGGAGGGAACTGGTTTTCAGACAGCATACCATTTTTTGCTGCAAATAGTCTTCTGCTGAAGGTAGCTCCAGAATTGTAGGATCTGTGCTGCCCTTCTCCTTACTGGGCTTGGCAGAGACTCCACACATACATCTTTATTTGCAACAAGTGGCACCATGCAATAAGATGACCATCATCTACTGGTCTTCTAGCATGGGTGACAGGGCCACTTGTACTACAACCTGGATCTGTTGCAGATCTTACTCTGACACTCAAAACTGGCAGCCTTCCAAGTAACCCAACAGTCAGTGCTATATTCTCAAGAGTGGTATTTTCTATCTCTTATTTGTAAAGACTTGTAGTGTTTTTAAAACACCTCAAAATTCTTTGAGGGTTCCATGGTGCATTTTCTTGACTCTAGCTGGGCTTTTTACTACTTCAACTAATAGAATATAGTGGAAGATATACTAAATAATTTCTGATACTGGGTCATAAAAGGCCATATAGCTTCTCCCTGGTTCAGGGGGATCTTGCTCTTCCAACTACCCTGAAGCTGTCATACTGTGAAGAGGTGAAGAGTCTAAGCCACACGGAGACACCATGGGCTGGCGTTCTAGTCAATGATTCTCACTGAGTCCGGCCTTTAAGTGACCCAGCTCAGGCACTAAAAATGTACATGAAGATGACTCAGGAAGATTTCAGCCCAGTTTTTTTGTGTCACTCCTAGTCATTTGAGTTTTCCCAACTTAGGCTCTAGCTAGCCTTTCTCAATTGGAGCCCTTCATCTGAGCCACTGAAGACAGAAAATGGTTTACATGACTATATTCTCAGTTCGCCAAAATATGGTACGTCACTAATACCATTCTAGATACACAGGATAGAAATCAGTTCATGCCATACAAATGGAGGCCTTAGGGCATTAGGGCTAAATTCTTTCACAGAACCCCAGTTTAGAAAAGTTGGCAGAAATCAAAGAGTAGAGAAAAAGCATTCATGCGGTGGTTCTGTCTAAATTCCTGACCACAGAATCCATGAGTGTAATAACATGGTGGTGTTTTGGGGTGGTTTGTTATATATCAATAAAAAACTGGAGTAAAGTACAAGATCTAACATCTTGTCCCTCACCTCAAAGATTCTGTATCAGCACATTCTAGATTATCGAACTCCAAAAAATGTCACTGATGAGGCAGGTTGGGGAATCTTTGTGGGATTTCACGATCACCCTCTGACACATAAGTTGCTACTTCTGTTTACTGAGTTAAATCTGCATGATGTCATCAAGATAATGTGCCAGCATTCCATATGCCTATGGAATATTAAGACAATTAAGATCCCTGCAGACTATTTTGTGACATTGCACAAGAGGCTTCACACAGCCTTAGGCAAGACTATCAATGTGTACTGATGTCCTTCTCACTTAGAGGAGATCTGCTTTTGATCCTGTTTATTGATGAGGGGTTGAAAAGAACATATTCACTAGATCAATAGCAACATACTGAGTGCCAGAGGCTGTGTTGATTTGTCTTAGCAAAGATATAACATCTGGCTCAGCAGCTGAGATCGGAGCTACCACTTGGTTAAGTTTATGGTAGTCTACTCTCATCCACCATGATTTGTCAGTTTTTTTTTGACCATACAGGAAAATTATATAGAAATATACTGGAGAATATCATCCTTGTATACTTTAAATCTTTGCTGGAGGTACCAATTCTCTTTCAGAATATATTGTTGGCTAGGTTATACTTTCCTGGAAGGTGAGGTTGAATTGGATAGTTTCAGAGCTTCCATTTGGCTCTTCCTACACCAATGGCTCTTACTCAATAGACTAGGGAACCAATGAGAGGATTCTGCTGCTAGTTTGTTTATCTATCCAAGTTATGCCTTTGGAGAAGGAGGAAATAATCACAGGTTGTGTCCATGGACCCACTGGATTTACTTTGGGATGTGCTTGTGCCCATTTTTTTTTCTTTCAGTTCTACAAGTCAAGTACCATTCTGGTTGGCAGTCCATCTGTCTCACCAGTGGGAATGCTCTGATGTTTTAGCTGCTGCCAAAGAGAGAACAAAGTACCCAACTGATAGTTTTGTTTTGAGGGTTGAGAGAATGTATGTGTAGTAACCATTTTCCAAAGAAAGCAGCTATCCTCCAAAAATGGCTCCCCAGTTCATTTTACCTCCTCATATTCATGTCTCTTCCTCCACTGAAGTGACAATGCATATCTTTTGTAGTTAGGTCATAAGAAGCTTTGAAATTCTGCCTTGGTCTCTAGGACTTTGAGGAAACCCAAAGTCAGCACTTGAAGAGGCCATGTGGCGAGAGAGTCATACCTAAACTGTTCAGGCTGTCCCAGCTCAGATATCACACATGTGCTTGAAGGAGTTGCTACAGAAGAAACCACGTGGAAAAGAACAAAGGACCCAGTTGATGGCCTTTTTTGCTGTGAATACCCATTTTCAGCTATTCCAGCTACTCTAGCTGAGTCCACATACGTGGAGCAGAGACAAACAACCCCCACTGTGCCCTGGCTAAACTTCAGACTCACGTAATCATAATACAATAATTGTTGTTTCATGCCTCTTAATTTTGGGGAGGTTTACAGAGCAATAGATACCTGAAATAGGGTGCATTTGAAGCACTTGGCACATAATAGATTAGTTCCAAGTACAGCGTATGACATTTTAAGAATTTCTTTCTAAGTAAGCAGCTAAAGTGTTTCTTTGTATAGAACTTAGAGTTTGCCATGTTTTGTATCAACTCTCTGGGTTTAGACCAGGGATTGTGACTGATCCCCAGAAGGTTGGCCTGTATCCTAGGAGATGGCCTGGTTGGGAGCTCTGCCTAACACGGATGTTCTAGACTAAAGAGCTTCTATTTTAGGGAGTTTGAGTGTGAGACACGTTAAGATGGAAAAGTGGGGAAGGTGTTGAGAGACAAGTGGGGAGAAGGATGGGCTAGAATCTGGGAAGCAATGGAAACCCTAAGAAGGAGGAGCCATGAGGAGGAAGAAGAGATGACAAGATCACATTCTAGTTCCCCATCAACTGGAGAGTTTGGGTGTGATAGGTGTTGTAATTTGAATGGTTTCTAGTATTCTTTCTTTCTTCCCTGTAAACACCAACAGTCACACCCAGTTAGAGTGACTTCTACATAGTCCTGAATAAGTAGTTCTTATGGTTTGAATGAAACCCTTCATCCCATTTATATATTTTCAATTTTTGCTTAAGAGTTCAATTTAAGTATTACCTGTTAAAATTATCTTTAAAAGAGGTTGCTTCCCCTTATCCTAAAAGTATGGCATCAGTTTCTTAAAATCCTGGGGATGATTTCTCTGTGTTGGTATCTGGCAAAAGATTTACTCTTTCTTCTTCTAATTTGAGTATACTATGGTCTGATCAGTTGCATCTGGATCCTTCCTCTCGATTCTGTGTTTTTTACACTAATGATTAAAACAAGATTTGAAAGTCAATTATTTTGTTGAGAAGAGTACTTTTAGATTAGGTATAAGCTGAAATGGCACCCATGGGACAGAAGACTGGGCATGCCCTGAGACTTTCTGTGTCACATCTTCAAATATCTTCTGCAACAGTCTTAAGTTTCATTGTTGAAGCAATCTGCTCCCAATGTCCTAGTGGCCACTACTGTACTTTTAAATGGCAACAGGTCTAATATAATAAAAGAAAAAAATCATTTAAAAAATGTCTCTAAGAGTGGTACATTAGGACAAAAATGATATAAGTTGAGCAGGGATAAGAGTTTATCCAAAATGTGGGAGAAAGACTGGTCAACATGGATTGGATGGGAAAGACTTGGCTTTACATCAGTGAAAAAGACTTGAAGGTCTAGTTGACCACAAGCTTGACATAAACTCAAGGTATGACATTTTTGCCAGGGAATTTAATAAAGTTAGTACTGAGTTAATTTTTAAAAGAGCCCAGATGAAGGTAGGTCATTGCCCAATTAGATGTTGCACTGATCTGATCAGTTTAAGGATGTGTATTCTGCTGCATTCAGCAATTATTCAGGAAGCCACAACAAGGCAGATGTCCAGGACACTGAAACGTCTTTAAACTAAGCCTTAGATTAGAGATATTTTATTTCTTTTACACACCTCTCCATTCTTTCAACAAACATTTATTGATCATCTCTATGTGCTAGGAAAAATGCTAGGGAAACAAGATGATAGACCAGTTTCTGTTTCAAGGTACTCACAGTCCAGAAGGAATGACATACAAGTAAATAGATCATTAACTGTCAATACTGGAATTCGATATAATAATTTCCTTATGTACAGATTGCTTGGAAACCTATAGATGGGCATCCAGCTCTTCCTGAAAAGATCAGGGACATTTTCCCTAGAGGTAATGCTTACAGTGACACTCAAATAACTTAAAAAGTGAGTAATTAATTAGGTACATATGATGAGGAAAAGGCAACCCAGGAATAGGGAAACCTTCTAGGCAAAAGTTCAGAGGCACAGAAGAATGGAGTGTATTTGGGAAACAGGATGTGATTTTGTGAGGCTGGGCTGTAGAAAACAAAAGGGAGGAGGCAGAATAATGAGACTAGGAAGATAAAGGCAAGCTCATAAAAAGAGTTTTCCAGGCTTCAAGGAAATACGGATTTTATCATGTAAGAAATGAAGCTTCAGTACAGGAGCTCTCTGGTAGGAGTATGAGAGAGAATTAGATCAGGGCAAGGAGAATAGGTAGGATGCTGTTGCAATAGAACCTATGAGAAATGATTAGAACCTGAGCGGTAGTAGGAGTCAAAGGATAAGAGAGGTAGAATGAACAGTCAGGACAAAGAAACAACTCAGTGATATGCTCATCAGCCCTTCCAGGCTATACTCTCTAACAATTTATGCAACCCCCAATACTCCATCCTCCATCTGTTAGCACTTTTCACCATCTAACACACCTTATATGTTACTAATATACCTTGTTTATTGCCTATCTGCCCTTCTAGAATGTAAGTAAACTCCATGAGGGGCAGGAATTTGTGTCTGTTTGGTTCATTGCTTTATCACAAGTGTGACCTCATTCATACAAGGGGGTTGACTCGTATTGTTCCAGAAGATAAAATTCACCTAACAAGATATTTAGTGATAAGAAGATGAATGTTTTCCCTCTAAGATCAGGAACAAGACAAAGATACTTTTCTTTCTATTCAACATTAGAGATCTAGCCAGTGCAATAAGACAAGAAAAATTAAAGGGATTCAAAGTTGAAATAGTAAATGGTCTATGTTTGCAATCCATCTGTGTAGAAAATCCTGTGGAATCTATAATAAAGCTATTAGAACTAATAAATGAGCTTGGCAATGTCACAAATACAAAATCAATATAATCAATTATATTTCTATATGCTAGCAACAAAGAATTGGAGATTAAAATAAAAAATACAATATCATTTACAATAACATCAGAAATGTAAAATATTTAGGGACAAATATGGCAAAATTACAAAACATTGCTGAGAGAAATTTTAAACACCGAAATGTAGAAATATATCATGTTTATGGATTGGAAAACAAAATACTATTAAAATATCAATTGTCCCTATAGTGAACTTTTTATAGACTGCATATAGTTGGGTCTTACCTATTTTTTCCTCTGCCAATCTCTGTCTATTAATTTTGAATTTTAGATGATCTAATGTGATTAGTGATACTGCATGATTTAAGTTTATCATTTTGCTATTTGTTCCCTACTTTCCCCATTTATTATTTGTTCCCTATTTCCTCTCTGTATTCTTTTAGATTTAGTATTTTTTTTTTCCTGATTCCATGTTATTACCTTTGTTCTCTTCTTAGCAAAAACTCTTTGTATTGCTGTAGTGTATTTCATACATAGCTTCAGAACCCAACAGTAGATTATAATTAACCTCACGTTATGTACAGAGGAACAAAAAGCCCCAAGTGACAGCAGTTCCATAATCCTCTCAGGCTTTTTGCTGTTTTTGTCATTCATTTTTCTTTACATATATTATAAAATTTGTTGTATTGTTATTTTTGTTTAAATAGTAAATTACCTTTTAAAAAATTTTAAGCAAGAAACAAACCTTACATATTTGCCTATGTTACAACCATATACACACTTTTCATTTCTATGGGTAGACTTAGATTTCCATCTAGTGTCATCTTCCTTCTGCCTGATGGACTTCTTTAACATTTTTTGTAACATGGATCTGCTCATGACAAATTCTCTTGTATGTCTGAAAAGTCTTTATTTTGCCTTCATTTCTGAAATATATGTTCACTTAGTATAGAATTTGAGGTTAACAGTTTTTCCACCTTTAAAGATATTGCTTCAATGTCATCTCACTTGCGTTGTTTCTGATTGGGAACTTCTGCCATTTTGTTTTTTTCCTTTGTATATGATGTGTCTTTTTTCTGTGACTGCTTTTTAGAATTTCTCTTTTCAATGGTTTTGAACAAGTTGTTTATGATGTTCCTTGGTTTAGTTTTCTTTATGGTTCCTGTGCTTGGGCTTCTGTTGTCTCCCCATTTCCCCACCTATTTACCTTCTAGACACTCATTACATAAATTTTGGGCCACCTGAAGTCATTCCACAAGTCAGTGAGTCTCTGTTCTTTTTGTTTATATTCTTTTTTCCTCTTATTTGATTGTGAAGAGTGTCTACTGTATGTCTTAAAGCTTCTTATTTATTTATTTATTTTTGGCAATGTCCATCCAATCTTCCACTAATTCCATCAGTGAAATTTTTATCTTAAAATTTATAGTTTTTATCACTAGAAGTTCAGTTTGGGTCTTAAAATATCTTCTATGTCTGTTATTCACTAGTTGACCAGATGTAATAGAGTTATAGGAACTGTTTGAATGTTCTTTTCTGTGTTAGTTCTGGGTTGGTTTTGATTGGTTGATATTTCTTCTCATTATTGGTCATATTTTCCTACTTTTTTGCATACCTGGTAATTTTTTACTGGGTGTCATACTTTGTGAATTTTACTTTATTGGGTAGTGACTATTCTCGTATTCCTCTATAAATATTCTTGAGCTTTGTTCTGGAATGTAGTTAAGTTACTTATAAAAAGTTTGCTCCTTTTGGGTATTGTTTTTAAGATTTGTGAGGTGAAACCCAGAGCTGTTTTTAATCGAATATGAATTATTTTTCATTACTGAGAAAATAGTCTTCTGAGTACTCTACCCAGTGCCCCCAAAATTATGATTTTTTTTTTTTTTTTTTTCTAGTCTGGCTAGTGGAAACAGATACTACTCATGGGTCTAGATCCCTACAATTTTTTTTGAAGGAGGAGTGATACTTTCCTCATTGGGCAGTTTTCTCACATACACTCACTGATCAGTACTCTGC
>CAUYQG010050370.1:0-20081 GCA_963574415.1 Tarsius wallacei | reverse complement strand
GGCTCGGTGGCTCAGCCTGTAATCCCGCGCCTTGGGATGCTGAGGTGAGTGGATTGCCTGAGCCCGTGGGTTCGAGACCCACCTGGGCAACTTGGCGAGACCTCATCTCTACAATAAATTAAAAAATTAGCCTGGCGTGGTAGTGCACGCCCGTAGTTCCAGCTACTTGGAAGGCTGAGGCGGAAGAATCTCCGGAGCCCAGCAGGTCGAGGTTGTAGTGGCCAGGAGCGGCCACTGCACTGCAGTCTGGGCGACAGAGTGAGACTCCAACTCAAAAACAAAACAAAAACAACAAAAACGAAGAATCCAAGAAGAAAATGTAGCGAACCGTGTTATGCACATTGGAATAGGCAACCAGCTCTTGATCAAATCCCCAAAATTAAATGCCATAAAAGAAAAGATGGACATGTGAGACCTCACCAAACTGGAAATATTTTATAGAGCAAAAGAAAACATCAAGAGAAAGGAGAGACAGCCCACAGAATGGGAAAAAATATTTGCTAATTATGTATCTTACAAAGGCCTAACATCCAGTATCTATAAGAAACTCAAATGAACTGAAAAGAAATAAACAACCCTATCAACAAGTAGGCAAAGGATATGAATAGACATGTCTCAAAAGAAGATATGCAAGCAGCTAACAAATACATTTAAAAAAGTATCTGCCTCACTAATCATCAGAGAAATGCAAATCAAAATCACAATTTGATACTGCCTAACTCCAGTAAGGATGGCCTTCATCGGTAACTCAAAAACAATAGATGCTGGTGCAGTTGCTGAGAAAAGGGGACACTTCTACACTTTGGTGGGAGTGCAAGCTAGTTCAACCTCTATAGAAAGCAGTGTGGTGATTCCTAAAAGATCTAAAAATTGATCTTCCATACGATCCAGCAATCCCTCTTTTGGGACTATCCCCAGAGGAATATAAATCGTTCTACCAAAAAGGCACCTCCATTTGCATGTTTATAGCTGCACTATTCACAAGAGCAAAAATGTGGAAGCAGCCGCACTGTACCACATATTCTTTTTCAGTCCACTTTTGATGGAATTTCAGTCCATCAGAAGTGGACTGAAAAAGAAAATGTGGTACATATATATGATAGAGCAGCTATAAAGAAGAACAAGATCATGGACTTCGCAGTGAACTGGATGCAGTTGGAGACCATCATACTTAGTGATCTACCACAAAAACAAAGAACTGAATATCACATGTTCTCACTCATATGTGGGCCCTGAATGTTAATCACATTAGCACACAGGGAGGGATTGGCAGTCACTGTGTACTGCCAGGAGAGAAAGGGAGGGAGGGGGCCACATAGCACCACAGAGGGTACCTGGCCCTAAACCAGGGAAAATGAGGGCCAGGTAGAGGCCCAAACTTCACCTGCATGCAGCCTACTTGTATAGTTAACTCATATCTGTACTCCACATCTCTAAAATAAAAAATATAACAAAATAAAATGAATGCCAAGCATGTTCGGTACCAGTTTGATCTGCAAGTGAAAAAAAATGACAGAGCATTAAGGTCAAAGAAAATGGTGATTACTTAAGAGTTACTGATATGCAAGAAATTCTGACTCTTGCTTTTCAGTTATTTTTCAACTCTTCAATTAGTGATGCAAAATAATAATAGATAATTGGAGTATATTTTGGTTGCTCGGATGCAAATGCTCTCTTAATGCTTTTCTCCCCTCAAACAGGTATTATTTGATTGTCTTTTTCTTTTTCTTTTTATCCAGGAATTTTTTTGGAGATCTTCAGAGCACTTTATCATTATATCAATCTTTCAGTATTTCTGCAGAATCCCCAGGGATACCATCCCCAGCTGGCAGGCAGACATTTTCAGAACTTGAGCTGAATTTAAATCCGAATTACTAGACATAAAATGCTTTGACAGGAGTGCAAAAATACAATATTATTTTGTTACATTACTTTTAACTTAAATATGTGCAATATTTAATAGTTTTAGGCAAAAGGAAAGTAATAATAGTGTTTCCTATATGTATATCTTAAGGCACAATCTTGGAATAATTAGGCACAATCTTGGAATAATTAACAAAAATGCACTGGGTATAGACTATAAGAAAAAATTTTAAAATATGTTGTTCAACTGCATGCCTAAAGAACAAGACTCTGAATGTAATTCACCTATCCATGATATTGTCGTTTCTGTTTTTTCCCCTCATTTAATACATGAATATTATAGTTTTAATTTTAGAAAATAATATAAGTGCATTCTTTTCAGATGTATATGGTAGACTTAAACTGCTGATCTGACAATTGAGGAAAATAACAGAAATATATTGTCTTTTAGTTTGGGAGGCCCAAGATTCCAAAACATGTATTTGGCTGGGCCATGCTCCTTCTAAGACCTATGGGGAATAATCCTTCCTTGCTTCTCCCTAGCTTCTGGTGTTCCCTTGGCTTATAGCTTCAGCACTTCAAGCCCTACCTCCTTCATTACAGTATGTGTCCTCCACTCCTCCATTCCTGTGTCTGTGTCTCTGTCTCTTCTCCTCTTCTTATAATAATACCTGTCATATTGGATTAAGGGTCTACCCTACCTCAGTATGACCTCAACCTAATTACCTCTGAAACTAAATGCATTCACATTCTGAGATACCAAGGCTTAGGATTTCAACCTATTTTAGGGATGGGGTGAGGACGGGACACACTTAATCCATAACAATAAATCTCCAGGGTTTTTGTTTTTTCCCCCTTGGAAACCTTCCCTTTGGGAATCTCAATTCTTATTCTATCTGAATTACTTTCTCTTGGTTCTATTGCACAGCTATCATCCTGGGATTATTTTTCTGCCGTTATCTTGGGAAATTCTCTGTTGTCTTTCTCCTGGATTGGATTATAAGGATCTCATAAGTTCTTCCAGCAGCTTAATTATGTCAGTCTCATGATTCACATTTGCTGTAATGAAACAGCAAGAGCAACAGCAGGAACAGCGAAATATAGAGCTCACTAGCGCATATGTGGAGAGAAAATTAATTAGCTGTAACGTCAACAGGAAAAATTCTTTCCAAGTGCCAACAATGAGAAAAGTAAACAGAAAACATGGAAGAAAAGTCAAGAGCCCGGGAGATACTTCTAAAAACGACAACATCTTGCAAATAGAACTTACATAAAGACAGGACAGGAAGTGAACATAAGGTAAAATGTAAGGAAACAATAGAAGGAAAGTGTCCAAAACTGTATAATACCACACCTTCAAACTAAAAGAACTCTCATAAGTTATACGTAACATTAAAATAATCAATACATTCTTTGGAGAAATATCAGAACACATAAGGTGTGATGAGAATGTCTTAAATGCTTCCAAAGGAGAAATATACATTGTATCATATTGTCCAAGTTATGAAGAAAACTAATTTTAAAAATACAGTTATATATTCACCCTCTCAGTAACTGTGAGGTCAAAATAAAGACATTTTTGACATTCAAATAATCAGAAAATTTACCAGTTAAATACTTAATCTGAATCAATTACAAGATGGAGAAGATAAATGCTAATGAGAAGGATTACATATTGAATTAATACAACAGTAATATTGGCATAAAATAGGTAATGATAAATAAAAATTATTAAAATCAGTTAAGCCAAATTAAATAGAGATTATAAGATATAATTGCATTTTAAATATCAAATCTAGATCATAGTGAAGGAGATGAAAGCAGGAAAGATTGAAGGAATATCAAGTCTTACAATTTCCAAGATATTAGAAAAGAGAGTTATAGGACAAAGTTAACATGACAGACACAAGAAGACACAAGAATTAGAAAATAAATAAATCATGTTGAATAGGGAAAGTCAGATGGAAATATGTATTCAAATATATAATAAATCAAAATAGTGTAAATGGCTTGAACTCACCCATTAAAATACAGATGTCATTGTATTAACATTAATTTTTATTACACTAATTTTATTGTGTTAATGTAACTCTCATTTTAAAAATAAAATTGAAACATAAAAAAATCAGTAAAAACCCAACAAACTGACAAAAAAATCCAAATAAAGGCAAATTATGAAGGTCCCAATAAGACAAAATTATAATAGAATGTTGAGTATCAAGAGAAAAATTACACCAAATGAATGACAAAAATGCAAGCATAGCAATACTAAAGTCAAAGAATAATTTAAGACAAAAAATTAAAGAGAAAAATGAGAGGCATAAAAATAAAAATTTATGTGTCTAATGACAAAGCTATAGCACGTATTTGAAGAAAACTGATTAAATTATGAAAAAATAATTGTAAATGACTATAGTAGAAAACTTTAATTTATCTACTCAGAAACCAAGAGATGAAAATAAAAAAATTAGTGTAGTGTAGAGGAAATGAGCAACATATTAATAAATTTTATTGGACAGAAGAAATATAATTCTGTGTTACAAAGATGAGAATGCATTTATTATTATTTATTTATTTTGAAAGCACACCTTTTTTAAAAACACAAGAAATATTTATAAAACATAAAAGAAGCATATATCACAAAGTTAACAATAAATACCAAAAAAGTTTGAATAATACAGGATAGATGATATTATAATTTAAATATCATTTGTTCTGCTGGAGTCACAGCAATAAAATTACTCGTTCCAATACTATCCATATATATTATATATTTTCAAAAATATTTCAATTACATTTATGCTAGTACCAATTAATGTGCTAATCTTACTGTAACTTGAAAATGTTAACTCCATTATTTTTTGTTTGCTATATAATAGTCACTATTGTTCATTGTTATTTAAATTGTCCAACAAACTCCCAAAAAATGGCAAGTACAATTTACTATTTTTCAAATGTTTTATTTCTTATTTTGTAAGTTAATTATCTTTCTGAAAACATTTTTATAATAATGTGTATAAGTATTATTTATGCCAAATTTACTTGGCATAACATAACTATTTAATATATCTTTATTTTCATAGTATATCTTAATTTTAGCATCAGATTTATCATTTTCTATCTTTACAATTTATTTCCTCCTCTTGAACATAGAAGTTACTTTTCTTACTTGACTATTCAACTCAATTGCCCTCAAATTTGTGCAACTTAATTTATAAAAAATATTATAAGAAAGTCTAAGCTATAAGGTGAATATCTACAGTCATTTTTTTCAGAAACACTAAATAGTTAATACAAAAATATTTGGAGCATTTGTCAGTTTTGAATGGGTCACTCAGTTTAAAATTATCTTATTATAATATCTGTTTCTGGTTTTTGTGCTTTTTTCTATTAATCTCTCTTACTTTTTATTAAATGTCTGCACTTTTTCTTTATGATGTTTTCAGAGTTTTTAAAGATAAAAATATCTTAGTTTTTGTTTTACTAATCATATGTTGGTGTTATACTGCTTTGGTTTGTTGGGTTTTTAATAGTCATCTGTATTAATTTTATCCTATGTAGGCATATGAGGTATTTTGGAAAAGAGCAGATTAGTTGTTATTATCATTTATATAATAACTGTGTCTATCTCTTTTGTTCCAGTCCTTATTTCTAGGTGAAATGATGAAAGTCAGATGGAACAAGCACCCAAACAAGTGAAAATTACTCCATCAGTGAGGAATGAAGGAAATGGATGCTCTCTACTTATATATAGGAGAGGGCCACAGCTCTCTCACTTTCTCCTAAAAGAGACAAAAAAAAAATTTTTCCCCTTTGAAATCCAGGATAGGAAGGATCCTGGTTTTCACTTTAACCTTTTGGCATGCAAATATTTTCTTCCAAGGCCTGGGTAAGTCCCAGACAGTGTCTCTGGTCTTTATGACCTAGAGACACAGCATGTTATCTTAATGAAGGAAAAAAAAATCACATGGTGGTTGCAATTGATGCAGAAAAATCATCTGACAAAGAGTAAGCACCTTTAATGATGAAACTCTCAACAAGCTAGATATAGAAGAAATTTACCTCAACATAATAAAAGCAATATATAAAAAGTTCACAACTAACATTATCCTCAAGAATGAAAAACAGAAACTATTTCTTCTAACAGTGGGAACAAGACAAGAATGCCCACTTTCACTACTTCTATTCAACATAGAACTGGAAGTCCTGTCCAGAGCAGTTAGGCAAAGTAAAAAACAAACAAACAAACAAAAAAACAAACCAGGCATGCAAGTCATAAAGATAGAAGTAAAATAATCTCTGTTTGCAGATGACATGATCATATGTAGAAAACTCTAAACACCACACACACACACACACACACACACACACACACACACACATGCCCAAACTATTAGAACTATGAAACAAATTCAGCAGAATTGCAATAACAACATGAAAAATCAGTTGCATTTCTATACACTAATGATTAACTATCTAAAAAAGAAATTAAGAAAACAGTTCCTTTTACAACAGCTTCAAAACGGTAAAATGCCTAGTACTAAACTAAACCAAGGTGGTAAAAGACTTGTACACAAAAACTGCAGAACGCTGATGAAAGAAATTAAATACAGTCAGCCGTTTGTGTTAGCAGGTTTAACACTCACAGATTCAGTCAACCCCAGATAAAAAACATTCAAAAATAAAAAAATAACAATAGATCAATAAGAATAGTACAAATAAAGAACAATACAATATAACTAGTTACATTGCATCTGCATTGCATTAGGTATGGCAGATGACCTAGAGATGACTTAAATATACAAGAGGACGTACATAGGTTATATGCAAATATTATGCCATTATATAGAAGGGAACTGAGTATCTATTGAATTTCCATATCTTCAGGAATTCTGAAACAAATCCCCTGCTGATACTGAGGTATGACTGTAGGACACAAATAAATGGAAAAATAACTTATGTTCACAGATAGAAAGGCAAGATTATTTACATGTCTATAATACCAAAAGATATCTATAGTTTCAATGTATCTTAATAAAATATTAATTAAGTTATTTATGAAATAGAAACATTCTAACACTCATATAGAACAAGAGATTGCAAATAGCCAAAACAACCTGGAGAAAGAAGAAAAAAGGAGGCATCACTCTTCCTGCTTTTCAAATAATTACAAAGCTATGGTTATAAAAGCAGTGTCATACCAGCATAAAAACAGACATCTAGACCAATGGAACAAAAAAATGGATCCCAGAAATAAACGGACGCATATACAGTCAACTGGTGTTCAGTAAGGGTGTGAAGATTACACAATGGGGGAAATTTTTCTCTTTAACAAATGGTGTTGGAAAAACTGAGTATTCACATGTGAAAAAATAAAATTGGCCCCTATCTTATCTTAAACCATATGCAAAATCAACTCAAAATAGATGAAATATTAAAATGTAAGTCCTGGAAAAAAAAAACTAGAAGAAAACATAAAGAAAAAACTTCATGACATTTGACTTGGCAATGAATTCTTGAATATGACACCAAAAGCACAAAGAACAAATGCAAAAATAGACAAATGGGACTGTGTCAAACCAAAGAGCTTCTGCACAGCAAAGGGAAACAAACACTTAAGTGAAAAGATAATCAACAAAATGGAAGAAAATATCCACAAACCATGTATCTGATAAGGTGTTAAAATCCAAAACACGTAAGAAACTCTCACAGCTCAATAGCATATAACAACAACAACAATAATATAACTAGAATAAAAAATGAGCAAAGGACTTGAATAGACATTTCTCTAAAGAAGGCATATAAATGATCAAAATGGATATGAAAATACCTTCACCATCACTTACCTTCAGGGAAATGCAAATCAAAACAATGATGTATCACCTCATACCTCCATGCCTTGGGAAGGCTATTACCTTAAAAACACAAGATAACACATTTTGGCAAGCTTGTGGAGAAAATGAAACCCTTGTAAACTGTTAGTAGGAATGTAAGTTGGGGTGGCTGCTATGAAAACATTGCGGAGATTCTTCAAATAATGAAAAGTCTACTACTGTATGATTCAGTAATCCTACTTTTAGGTGCTTATCTAAAGAAATTGAAAACAGAATCTTTTTTTATTTTGAGTCAGAGTCTCACTCCATCCCCCAGCTGGAGTGCAATAGTATGCTCACGGCCATCACAGCCTAGACCTGCTGTGCTCAGGTGATTCTTCCGCTTCAACCGTCCAAGTAGCCAGAACCACAGGCGCAGCCTATGACGCCCAGCTAATTTTTTTCATTTATTATAGATACCAAGTCTTACCAAGTTGCCCAGGTTGATCTCGAACCCCTGGGCTCAGGCAATCCTCTCACTTCGGCCTGCCAAAGTGCTGGGATGACAGGCTTGAGCTTAGCCTCAGATTTTTTAAAAAACACTTACCATGTTTTATTCAATAATGTACAAGTTCCACATTTCAAAGTCTTGAATTGACAAGATTTTATTCAGTTTTAAACTAGATTGGTAAGGAGAAGAAGAAAGAGATAATCAAACAATGAATTATTAAGGAGCTGAGTTTAACAAAAGTCTTTTGTTTTGTTTTGTTTTATATTTTCTGGACCTCAGGTGTTGGAATTCTATTAATCAGAATCAAGTCCTCTGTTCATGCTACAGCTTTGTCATTGGTTTGTGCAAGGTTTTCTCCACCTTATAATTTGTTTGACGATGTAATGCGCCTGGGTATTTTTATACTTTTTAATGCAAAATTGAAACCATATTGTTTTGTTTTGCAACCATATGTCACCAGAAAAAATGACTCTTTTTTTTTTTTTTTGAGATTGGGGGTCTTGCTCTGTTGCCCAGGCTGGAGTGCAGTGTCATGATCAAGGCTCACCACAGCCTCAAGTTCTTGGGCTCATGTGATCTTCCTGCATGAGCCTTCTGAATAGCTGGGACTATAGGCATGTACCACCATGTCTAATTTTTTTATTATTTTTTTTCATAGAGTTGGGGGTCTCACTATGTTTTGTAGGCCTCCCAAAGTGCTGGGATTACAGGTACGTGAGCCACCGCACCAGGCTGGAAACAGAATCTAACAGATAAATCTACGTCCTTGTGTTCATTGCACCATTACTCACAGTGGCCAAGATTTGGAAATAACTTAAATGTTCATCAGCTAACAATAGGATCAAGATAATGTGGTACATAAAGAGGAATATTATTCAGCCTTAAAGTGCAATAAGCCAGTAATAGAAGAAAAAATATTTCATGATTCCACTTACATGAGGTGTGTTAGTCTGTTTTGTACTGCTATCACAAAATACCCGAGACTGTGTAATTCAAAGAACAGAAATTTATTGGCTCACCTTTCTGTTGGCTGGAATGACTGCAGGCAAGACAATGGCTTCTAGTAAGGGCCTTTTGTTGCATCATCATTGACAGAAGGATAAAGAGAGGGTGAAAGAGAAAAGGGGAAAAACTTTTTTAAAATAAGAAACCCACTCCTACAATAATGGCATTAATCTATTCATGACGGTGGAGTTCTTATGGTCTAATCACCTCTTAAAGATCCCACCACTTAAAACTGTTGCACTGGGGATTACGTTTCCAGCACATGAACTTTGGGAGATACTCAACTATAGAATGTGGTATCTAAAACTGTCAAACTCATGGAGACAGAGAGTAGAGTGATAGTGGTCAGGGGATGAGAGGTGGGTGAAATGAGTAATTACTGTTTAACAGGTATGATTTGTAATTTAATGATTTGTAAGATAAGTAGGTTGTAGCAGTTTGCTGTACAACATCATGCCTAAGTCAACGATATAAAAAAAAGAGAAGAAAACTTTAAAATCAACATATTCAGAAGTGGACTCATGATCTTTCTGCAAATGTTATTCTCTGCCAGTGTTCCCCATTTCGGGAAATGTTTACATTACTCTTTCAATTATTCAAGCCTGAAATAGACACGTCTGTCTTAGCACCTTCCAACAACACGTTGCAGAGCTGGGTTAGTTTTCTCTGATGAACATATCTTGAATTGATCCTTTCTCTCCATTTCTGTCATTCTATTATTTTCTGTATGACCTCTTTAAATTATTCTTTAAAGAGCCAACCTGCATTGTATCCATTTAAATCTGTTACCAGAGTAATTGTTTCTAAATTTAAGTATTTTTATCTTTTTGCATAAAAATGTTCAATGATTCCCTGTGATTTGTAGTATAAAATTTAAGTCCTTAATATACTTTATAAATAAGTTGACTGTACATACTACATTGCCCAAGACAATTCCAGTTTTATATCTGTTACCCTAGTGGCATAATTGTTAGAAGTGTCACTTTCACTTATAGGACTATATACTTTGGATGATAAACTTTATGCTCACCCTGACTATAAGGCCCTTGACTATCTGCCTTCCCTCTATCTTTTAAGGCTCATTCTCAACATTTTTTCTTTTCACTCTCATAGTTCCAGCTTCCTGCTCATTCCTTTGTCTATGCCACACTCCCTCTCATTACAGTGTATTTGTGTCTGTTGCCTCTTAAGCCCGTGATTACTTTTCCTTTTACTTCAGGTCACATGTTGACTGCTATATTCCTTACTTAAAAATTATCAGGTCATCTAAAATGTTCAAATCCCCCTATTTTATAATACATCATTCCTCTGTGTTACTTATCACCGTAGTAATTTTACATTATTTGTGTGATTATTTTGTTAACTCTCCTTTGCCTACTAGAAACTGATTAATGTATAAGCACCATGACAATAGTGAATAAATAAATGTGTAGATTTTAATCCTTGATGTAAATTGATGAGCACAACTTACTTTCCATGGTCCATAACTATAATCGCTTGTTTGCACAACTGCTTAACTCTCTTGCCCTTTCCTTCCTTTTTTATACGTATGTGGGAAGATCTCAATCTTGGAGAAAACCAAATACTAATTATCAGTAGGCCTTTAGTGCCATGAGATAATATTACTACTTTACTACCCTATTTTTGTTGAAAACTATGTCATGTCATATCCTGTCTTTTCAAGTCTTTTATACATCCTTCCCTACTATCCTTAGCTGATAATTATTCTTCCTACTTTACTGAGGAGGACACTTTCATAAGATTCTCCAATATATGAACGCATATTACACATGTATCAACTCTCATATTCTTTTTTTTTTTTAAAGTTGAAGTCTCACTCTATTGCCCAGGCTGGAGTGCCTTGGCACACTTACGGCCACCCCTGTGTTGACCTCCTTCTGGGCTCTGGCGAAACTTCCACCTGAGCTTTCCAAGTAGCCGGAACTATAGGTACGTGCTACCATGCCAGGCTAATTTTATTATTATTATTATTTATTGTAGAGAGGAAGTCTCACCAAGTTGCCTGGGCTGGTCTCGACCCTGAGGGCTCAGGCAATCCACTCGCATCAGTCTCCCAAAGTGCTGGGATTACAGGCTGAGTCACTGAGGCTGGCCCTACTCTCATTTTCTTACACTCTGTCTTTCCTTCCACCAATATGGATGTTTCCATGTTGCTATATAATAGCAATATTTCTACTAGTTCATTAGATTCCTGTCCCCCTCACCTAGTGAAAGGGAATTCTTCCCTCTAATCTTTTTATCACCAATTTTCCCTCTCTATAGAGGGATATTGTATTATTAATTACACACTGTTCATTTTTAAAAAAGAAAAATCCCTTTCCTAAGCCCCTGTGTTTTCTCCAGCTATTAATCAGTTAGCATCTATTACCTTACAGAAAAAAAAGAAAAGAAAAGAAAAGAAAAGAAAAAACAATAAAAAAACTCTTCAAAGTCTTGGCTGACATTCTTTCTCATCAACTATTTAAATCAGACCTTTTAATCTACCACTCTATGAAAAATACTCTTCATCAGTTATCATTGTCATATCGGTAAATACAACAGTGAATCTTATCTTTATCTTGCTTGACCTATCTGGAAGACTAAAAGAAGTGACTACTCTCTCCTCTTTGAAATATGTTCTTCACTTGTTTTATGAGAACTACATTTGTTTAGTTCCTGTCTTATCACATTGGGTTTCACTTCTGAGTCTCCTTTGCTGGTTCCTCCTCATTTCCTCATCCTGATAATATTTGCACTCCCAGAGCTCAGTCCTCAGACCTCTTATCATTTATATCTATACTAAGTCCCGCTGCAATTTTACTTAGTTGTAAGACTTATGATACCATTTGCATTCTAATAACTCTCCAATTTATATCCCCATACAGATGTTCTCATCTGAACGTTTCTCCCTCATATTGAAAAACACACATAGCATCTCTGTTAAAGATTTAATAGTGATCTCAGAATATGTCCAAAATGAAACTCTGTGCTTCTCCCCAAAGTTTGTACTTTTCACCATGTTGCTTTTTCCAATTAGTTGTTAAATCCATTCTTTTAGTTTTCTAATGCCAAAACATCTTTCACTTCTCTTTATTTCCAATGTTGCAAATCTTATTGACTCAACTTTCAACTGTATCCAGAACTAGAACACTTTTCCTCATTTCCACCCCTGTCACATAATGTAAGCCACTATCTATTTCTCAATAGAAATTTCACACTGATACTAAATTGAGTAAAGATCCAACAAAAAAAGAGAACTACAGGCCAATATCCCTTATGAACATAGATGCACAAATTCTCAACAAGATTCTAGCAAATTAGATCCAAAAACACATTTCAAAAATCATCCACCATGACCAAGTAGGTTTCATCCTCAGGATGCAGGACTGGTTCAACATTCGCAAGTCCATAAATGTCAGTAAATACATCAACAGATGTAAAAACAAGAACCACATGGTTATCACATTAGATGCAGAAAAAGCTTTTGATAAAATCCATCATCTTTTTTTGATAAAAATCCTCAAATACCTAGGTATAGAAGAAACATACCTCAGAATACTAAGTTTCATATATGATAAACCCACAGCTAACATATTGCTAAATGGACAAAAACTGGAAACACTTCCCCTGAAAACTGGAACACGACAAGGCTGCCCACTCTCACCAGTTTTGTTCAATATTGTGTTGGAAGTCCTAGCTTGTCAATTAGACAAGAGAAGGAAATCAGGCATATCCAAATAGGAAAATAAGAAGTCAAGTTATCCCTCTTTGCTGATGATATAATTCAATACATTGAAAATTCAAGAGAATCTGTCAAAAATATGCTTGCATTGAAAAAGGACTTTGACAAAGTCTCAGGGTACAAAATAAACGTGCAAAAGACAGTTGTATCCCTATACACCAACAGCAAGCAGGCAGAAACAAATGAAAATGAAGAAACATCTTACCAAAGCCTTGGGGATGCCCTAAAAACAGTTCTCAGAGGGGAATTTATAGCTCTGCAAGCACACATAAAGAAAATAGAAAGATCAGAAGTTGAGAGTTATAACAAATCACATAATGGAGCTGGGAAGAGAAGACCACCAAAACCCAAACTTTAGCAGAAGAATCCAAATCACAAAAATAAGAGTCCAAATACAAGACATAGAAGACAAAAATATCATAGAAATATCATAGGATAAAAAGCACAATCCCATTCACAAGACACACACACAAAAAGAAATATCTCCGCATCTTCCTAACCAGAGAAGTGAAAGAACTTTACAATGAGAACTAAAAAATGCTGCTCAAAAGAAATCCAAGAAGATACAAGCAAATGGAAAAATATCCCATGCTCATGGATAGAAAGAATCAACATTGTTAAAATGCCCATCCTACCAAAAGCAACATACAAATTCAACGCAATACCCATTAAGTTACCATCATCATTCTTCTCAGACTTGGAAATGACAATACTTAAATTCATATGGAAACATAAATGATCACGAATAACCAAAACAATCCTTAGCAAAAGAAACAAAGCAGGAGGTATCACACTTCCAGACTTCAAATTTACTATAAGGCTACAGTAGTCAAAACAGCCTGGTATTGGCACAAGAACAGGCACATAGACCAATGGGACAGGATAGAGATTCTGGAAGCAAAGCCTCAATTCCTCAACCAACTCATCTTTGACAAAACCTCCAACAACAACCACTGGGGACAGGAGAACCTATTCAGCAAATGGTGCTGGGAAAACTGGCTGACCTGCAGAAGATTTAAACAGGACCCCTACCTATCACAATACACAAAAATTAACTCTAAATGAATCAAATACCTAAATGTAAAAGCTCAAACTGTACGAATCTTAGAAAATGCAGGAAACACTCTTGTGGAAATTGGAACTGGGAACCAATTCCTATTCAGAACCCTAAAGGCCAATACCTTAAGAAATAAGATAGACAAGTGGGACCTCATCAAATTAACAAGCTTCTGCAAAGCAAAAGAAACCATCAAGAGAGCAGGGAGACAGCCCATAGAATGGGAAAAAATATTTGCCAACTGTATATCTGACAATGGCCTAGCATCTAAGATCTATGAGGAACTCAAATGCACCAAAGGGAAAAGAAACAAACAACTCCTTTACAAAGTGGGCAAAAGTCATGAACAGACACTTCTCAAAAGAAGATATACAGGCAGCCAACAGACACATGAAAAAGTACTCAGCCTCACTCATCATCGTAGAAATGCAAATCAAAACCACATTGAGATACCACCTAACGCCAGGAAGAATGGCCATCATTAATAAAACAAACAACAACAGATGCTGGCAAGGATGTGGAGAAAAAGGAATGCTTCTATATTGCTGGTAGGATTGCAAACTGGTGCAACCTCTTTAGAAGACAGTGTGGCAATTTCTGAAAGAACTAGAAATTGACCTTCCATATGACCCAGCAATCCCACTGTTGAGAATATACCCAGAGGAACTCAAATCATTCTACAAAAATGATACTTGCACACATATGTTTGTTGCAGCTCCATTCACAATAGCAAAAACATGGAACCAACCATGTTGCCCACTGAAGCTGAACTGGATAAAGAACATGTGGTACATATATACAGTGGGATGTTATGCAGCCATAAAAAAGGGCAAATATATGAACTTCGCAGCAACTGGGATGGATTTGGAGTCAATCATATTCAGTGATCTATCACAGAAACAAAGAACAGAGTACCATACGTTCTCACTCATAAGCGGACCTTGAATGATTATAACACTATAAGAAAGCATTTGGCAGTAATGGGAAACTGTCAGGGGAAAGGGGGGTGGCATTGGCAGTAGAGGAAAACTGCTAGGGGAGGGAGGGGCATACCTCATCAGCAAGGGTACCTGCATAATCAATGTTTGTATACCTAACCCTGAATTGTACCCCACATCTTTATAATAATAATTTTTAAAAATGTGACTTTTATTTTCTCCAAAAATTTTGGGGACACTCTCAATGGGTTCCTGTTTGGGGGGAGCAGTGAACATACATCACTTTAAGATGCTCTCAGTTTGCTCAGAGATCACCAAATCAAAGACTTTTTTAGGACTAGAGGAAATCCCTAAGGTCATGGCTTACAGATCCCTGCATTTGAGTAGAAGATGAGCAACACTGCTATGAGATGAGTTGAAGGAGAGTTATCTTGTTTAGAATGTTTGTGTATATGAGACTTGCTATACATATCTCTGTAGAGAGTTATGTACATATATGCAAGTTGGTTTACCCGTTGTTTGTGAGAGTCTCTATGAATGAATGTGCTGGGATGGAAAGTCCCCATTTGTGGAGGTCCTCCTGCTTCCTTTAGGTCTGGTATAGCTTTTCTCCATCTTCAGGCCCTCCTTCCCCTTACCCCTCACTTTACACTGGGTGGAAGCTCCCAAGGAATCTTAGGTTGGGGATATTCACCCCCAACTGTCCTCCCAGCATGCCTTTATTTCAGCCACCCATCTGATCCCATCTCCATCCCTAGGCAGGCTCCTTGCTGCCTGCGTTTATCTCCCTGTTTTATGATGTCATTTAATTAGCTCGCACATGGTGGTTTTATGGGACAAACATGGCCTTGTTTGCCTTATAACTGGATTTCACGGCTCTGTGGGGACAGGTCGGGAAATCTCAGCCAGCAATGTTTGGAGTTCAGGAATGGTGGATCTTTAGGAACCTAGGAATTTGAGGAATGGCCTGACTTAGGGTTCCTTCTTCCATATTCTGTGAAAGAGTCACCTCTCTCTTTTCTAGTTCCCCATCCCACAACATATGAGCAACCTTGTTGGGGAAGTGGCTTTACCAGCCATTAGGGGTGAAGAGATACCAATTCTCTTGCTGTCATGAGTCTCTGTTGTTTGTGTGACTGCCATACTTATTACTTTTAGCTCACGGATAGGGTAGCTGTTATTATAGGATAGTGATAAGCCTCCTGGACCAATTCCCCTGGGGGAATGGTATTGGAGGGCATACTTGAAAGTAGGAAAGAAAAAGGAAGATAATCTTATTCCTTTGACAGAGGGATTTGTAGGTCAAGTGAGACAGTTAGGGTGCTGACAGGATTCATCTCGATACTAACTGAGGAAGTGGGGGTTACCATTTGTTATTTAGGAATGCTTTGTTTATATTAGAAAGATAACTTTTGTTTTTGTTGTTTTATTAGTTGGTTAGGTCAGAGAGTTCTGGGAAGATACAAGAAGGAATTATCCAGAGTCACCCTAGAAGGATGCATTCCATCTGACTTTCCAACATCTCTAGTGCAGGAGACCCTGTCCCTGCTGCCATATGTGACCACCTTTTGCCATGGCGGCTTTCTCTCTCCTCCTGCCAACAAGGTCACTCGTGATGTCCACAGGCTCCCATTAGAAATGTGTCCGGACAACCCCTTCGGGTCCTCTCCCACTGTGGGAGCTTTTCTATCCTCTCAATAAATCATGCTTTATAAAAATAAAAAAAAGAAATGTGTCCAAGCGGTCGGGCTTGTTGGATCAGCACTTTGGGAGGCAGAGGCGAGTGGATTGCCTGAGCCTGCAGGTGTAAGACCAGCCTGGGCAACTTGGTGAGAGCTCGTCATTACAATTGAAAAAAAATTTTAAAAAAAAATTTGGTAGCGCATGCCTGTGGTTCTGGCTACTTGGAAGGCTGAGGCAGAAGGACCACCGGATCCCAGCAGGTGGATGCTGGGGTGGCCATGAGTGTGCCACTGCATTCCAGCCTGGGTGACAGAGTGAGACTCCACCTCAAAAAAAAAAAAAAAAAAGAAAAGAAATGTGTCCAAGCAATCTTTTCTTTTGGGGGGGCGGTTTGAGGTCTTACTCTGTCACCCAGGCTGTAGTGCAGTGGCACAATCATGGCTCACCACAACCTCGACCTCCTGGGCTCAAGCGATCCTCTCGTCTCTGCCTCCCAAAGTGCTGGGATTACAGGTGTGAGCCACTGAACCAGCCTCTAGAAACAATTTCTTGGTACATGCACTGTTTTTTGCTCATCTTTAGAGAACACGTTTCCTTGGTATTTGGGAGCAGCTAAGGAGAGGTATGTGAAGTCTGCACTGATGCGAAGGATGGGTTAAAAAAGCCATGAAAAACCTCAGCTTTTTCAGTTCTCCCTCTACCCTCCTCCACCCACTCTGCTCCCCTAGCACTGACATCCTCAACCTTAGGTTGCCTCCTGACATCCCTCCATCTGTCCTCTCCCTCCTCACTCTGGCTCCCCACCTTTTGTGTCTCCTTCCCTGGGCTGTCCCTACATTCAACACACCCTTGGGGTCCTCCTTCTGAGGCCCATTGGTCTGATTTCTCCAAAACCTTGGCAGAAAGATGGGGATGGACAGCGGCCTGGAAAAGAGTCAGGCAGTGCTTCTAGGGAAAGGGACTCAGAGGACACCAAGGCAAATGTCAGTCTGGGATTGGGAAGAATGTTAGAGAGAGAAGAAATTGGGAGGAGCACCCTAAATTGTACCTAGAATTAAGAAGAAACAGGTCGGGCACAATGGTTCACACCTGTAATCCCAATACTTTTGGAGGCAGGAGTGAGAGGATTGCCTGAGTCCAGGGATTCGACACCAGCCTGGGCAAATTGGTGGGACCTTGTCTCTACAATAAATTAAAAAATTAACCAGGCATAGTGGCGCGCGCCTGTAGTTCCAGCTACTTGGATGGCTGAGGTTGAAGGATTACCTGAACCCAGCAGGTCAAGGCTGTGGTGGCCATGAGCATGCCACTGCCCTCCAGTCTGGGTGACAGAGTGAGACTTCACCCGCCCCGAAGAAGAAGAAGAAGAAGAAGAGGAAGAGGAAGAGGAGGAAGAGGAGGAGGAGGAGGAGGAAGAGAAGGAAGAGGAGGAAGAGGAGGAAGAGGAGGAAGAGGAGGAAGAGGAAGAAGAGGAAGACGAAGAAGAAGAAACAAAGTAATCCAAATCTCAGATGCAGGGACTTACTTCAATAAATTAATATATTATAAATTTACAATGAGTTATTTAAAACATCATTCTCCCCTCTTCTGGAAGAGTCTGGATTGAGTTCAGTCTGGGGATGGAAGGCTAGACTAAACTCTCAAAGGAGAAGACTCAGTCTCTCTGGGGCTTCTGTTTCTAGAATCTATCTGGTCAGGATGGCTTCAGAATAATGAGCCTAAATCCTTCCTGCTACTGCTTGCTACGCCTTAGGAGACTGGTGATGGGTACACTTCATGTTGAATGTCCCCTCCTCCCTGGAAGCTTGTGACAGCACATCTCGCCTGGAAAACCATTAGGTTCTGAAAGTGTTGGGACTGGCCCCGGCACGCCTCTGCCCTTCTGTGCCGTCCTATCTCCGGATGACTTCAGAGAAGGTGAGGGTGGTGTGCAGTGGGTGCTCCGACCTCCCCCTCCTTGTACACTGAATTGCCAATATATTTTCTCTGACAGTTTGCACAGATAGTTAAGATACCGTGTAATTACTGTTGCATTTGAAAGCCAAACATGATTTATTTCTGACAAGCTCAGTCGTCTTTGGGATGACTTGGTGTGTGTGTGCGTGTATGTTGGGTATGCCTTTTGGTGGGAGCAGAGTAGGTATTAGGCCCTATGCCTCTCTCCCACCCAGTTACCTTCCTTTGCTGAATCAAGAAACATTGGGAGTATACAGGGTACTGGTGGGGGAGACAGAATTATCCCTACCCCAGGAGACTCTCGGTGTGATGGGAGCAATGTGACACACATCCAGGACAAGGGCAAACACATGGACATGATGAGACAAGGGCCGAGATCTGGGCAGTGATGAAGGATGGAGAAAGACAACTGAAGACAAAGCAAGTATGCTTGTCAACAGATTTCCTTCAGGAGGGGACAGTGGGGGAGTGTTTGGAAGAGATTTAAGGCCAAGGAGCAAAGAAAGGAGGCGACTTTGATGAGAGAGAAGAGTGTCCTTTAAGGTAGAAATTCGCATGGGAGGAAGCCATTTTGCCAAGCAGAAGCAAAGTGTCTGAAGGAAGGAGTTATATAGGAAAGTGGGACAAGAAAAAGGAAATGTCCTGATAGACAGAGGGGGCCAAAGTGCTCGTTGGTGGGGTTTCATCAAATTGTGTTTGGAAGGCATTTGGGCAGTGGCTTAAAAACACTAGGTCAGCCAGGCACGGTGACTCATGCCTGTAATCCCAGCACTTTGGGAAGCTGAGGCGAGAGGATTGCCTGAGCCCATGGGCTCGAAACCAGCTTGGGCAACTTGGCAAGACCTTGTCTCTACAATAAATCAAAAAAATTAGCCGGGCATTATGGTGCTCACCTGTAGTTCCAGCTACTTGGAAGGCTGAGGCGGAAGGATTGCCTGAGCCCAGCAGGTCGAGGCTGCGGTGGCTGTGAGTGTGCCACTGCACTTCAGCCTGGATGACGGAGTGAGACTCCAACTCAAAAAAAAAAAAAACCCACTAGGTCCAAAAGGGGATGTCTCTCCCTGGTGTGAGGGACTGGGCTTGGAAAGGGCAAAGAAGAGATGAAGGAGGCTAGAAGGAGTGGGGGTAAAAGATGGGAGGAGACACCAGGACCTTTGTGACTGTTGTTTCTGAGCGTGTGACAGAGGAAAGAGCAATGGGTTCTTTTCCCGTTCCCTTCTGATTCCAGTAGGAGAGTTTAAGTTTGGACAAGAGAAAGGATTATATAACTTCCCACAGTAGACACGCCATCACATTGTCTTCTGGGCCCTAAAATAGGTCTGGGCCTTGAGGAGGGCCCTGGCTCTAAGGCAGAACAAGATGCGCGAGGGAGGGCTCATCATCAGCCCCGGGCAGCCGGGACGGGGGGGGGGGGGGGGGGGGGGGGGGGTGGGTGTGTGGGTGTGTTGGAGGGTGGCGGGATGGTGTGGGAGGGGGCGTCAGGGCGCCCGGGGCCCCGCCGCACGGGGGGGGG
>CAUYQG010050365.1:0-44150 GCA_963574415.1 Tarsius wallacei | reverse complement strand
TTTTTTTTTTTTGAGTTGGAGTCTCACTCTCGCCCAGACTGGAGTGCAGTGGCCACTCCCGGCCACCGCAGCCTCGACCTGCTGGGCTCAGGCGATCCTTCCGCCTCAGCCTTCCAAGTAGCTGGAACTACAGGCGCGCGCTACCACACCCGGCTAGTTTTTTGATTTACTGTAGAGATGAGGTCTCGCCAAGTTGCCCAGGCGGGTCTCGAACCCACGGTCTCAGGCAATCCACTCACCTCAGCCTCCCAAGGCGCGGGATTACAGGCTCAGCCACCAAGCCCAGCTGAATCTTCATTTTTTATTTATATTTCTTCTTATATAAATAGACTATTCATGGTTTTTAGTATTCTAGACTTAGGATGTTTCTCCTTAATGATTTTTAAAAGATTTTTTTTGCAGTCAGAATAGTAATCCTATTTATTTCATGATGACTCTGGTCTTTATGAATTTATTTTTTGGTCTCTGAACTGGTTTATATAACATGAGTATAGGAAAACAGCCTGTTGCGTGACAAGAGTGATGCCGTCTAGAAACCATCATGAAGAGCAATATTTGACTCCTGCATACCAATGTGTTCTGCAGCAAATGACGTCCAGAGCATAGACAACTTTTTATAGTTTTCTGGAGGTCAGATGTGGTAATGCTACCATCTCCTAGTCACACAAGACATTGCTTCTGTTTGTAAGTCCCTATTAATTTTTTTTGAGTCAGAGTCTCAGTCTGTCATTCAAGCTGTCACCCATGTTCACAGCCACTGTAACTTTGACCTCTTGGGCTCAGATGATCCTTCTGCAACAGCTTTTCAAGTAGCTGGAACTACAGACATGCACCACCATGCCAAGCTAAATTTTTGATTTATTGTGGAGACAAGGTCTTGCCAAGTTGCTCAGGTTGCTCTTGAATCCCTGGGCTCAGGTAATTCTCTTGCCTCTGTCTCCCAAAGTGCTGGGATTGCAGGCACAAGCCACCACGTCTGGCCCTATTAAACGTTTCTTTCTGAGAAACTGAATCTGTAAACCTCTTTCTTTGGCTTCTCTCAGCTCCCTTGGTCTTTGGGGGTAGGCTTTCACACACCTGCCCACTGCAGAACAATGAATGTATTAGTCAGGGTCTGCCAAAGAAATAAAACCAATAGGAGACATATATACATATATATGTATATATACATATGTACATATATATGATACAATACATATACACACATCTGTGTGTATATATAATGTATAATATATATAATGAAAATTGGCTCACATGATTATGAAGAATAAGTCCCATAATATGCCAACTACAAGCTGGAGAACCAGGAAAGCCAGTGATGTAATTTAGTCAAAGTCTGAAGGTCTAAGAACCAGGATCTCTGATATCCAAGGGCAGAAGAAAATGGATGTTCCAGCTCAGAAAGAGAGAGAGAATTTGCCCTTCCTCTGCCTTTTTGTTTTATTCAGGCCCTTCTGCATCGGTGAGAGTGGATCTTTCTTACTCAGTCCACTGATACAAATGCTAATTTCTTTCTGAAACATCCACACAAATGCACCAGAAATAATATTTTACCAGCTCTCTGGACATCATTTATCTCAGTCAAGTCAGGCACATCAGGCAACTCAAAAGTAAAAATTATGCCATGTCTTCTTCACTGTGCTTAATCTGTCTGCTCTAACTCTGATTTTGTAGAGACCAGGTAGAAATTTACATTCAGTGTGGTGTTGTAGAATAAGTTTCCAGTTTAAAAAAATGCTGAGTTTAATTTCCAGCTCTACCACTTTCTGCTTTGAGTAAAGCATTTAACTCTTGCAGTGTCAGCTTTCTTAGATAAAAGTTGAAAATAATGCTAATGACTGCAATGCTGTATTATTGTAAGAATCAAATTATATAAACCACATGAAAATGTTTGATAAATGATGATGCTAATGTATATAACTTGCACAGAATCTAACCTTGGTGATCTGTCCTTCTGAACTTCACTTTCAACTGCCAGGTTTCACGACACACTTAGTTGGCTTGGATGAGTGTTAAAAAAGTAGACAAATCATTTTGAAATGAGGAGAAATGAGGAGTTTCTTTGTGAGCGGTGATAGAAAACACATTTTTCATTTTTTATAAAAATAATAATCTTAAGCTAAATGACTAAGTAAAAGGATGATAGTCTTGAGTATTTAACCAGTCCTATGGACTTGCTCCAGTAGAGGAGAGTCAGTCAGTGACAGAGGGCAGAAATATTACTTTCACTTCTTGGAAAACACTAACTTGTCACTAATAAAGCTGATGCTTTGTTATTATTAATGTCTCAAGAGAGTTGTCTTAAGTGGGGTTTAGTCTCTGTCCTGGTTCATCTCTATAGAACACTTTGAAGGAAACTGATTCCTGATCAATGAAACATAAACTCAAATCCCTCCACCTTTACTCTTGAGTCAGCATGAATCAGTAGAAATTAGCACCAAATTATTTCAAGAAACTTAAGAACACAGGATATTCTCTTTAAATGGCATTTTGGGTCATCGTTTAACCTCTCTGAGCCTTGGTTTTCAAACCTTTCCTAATAACACTATAGATGTACTGTGCTAATTGCATAAGAAAATGCGTATAAAAGTTCTTGGTAAGCTGTAATCACGTCATAAATGCTACCAAAATTAACATAACTTTAAATGAAAAGAACATTATTGTCTGGATAGGTAATGGCAGAACTTGAAGTACAGTAATTGAGAGAAATTTAAGAAAATAAAAAAGGAACGCCTTTTGCATATTAAGTTTTTCTACCAATTTTGCTCCTGTAATTTAGGTATATTTCCACCAGGTGGTGATAGTGGGCAACATTAGTCTGATCTGAGTAGTAGGGTCATCCCTATAGAGAAGTCAACTTTATAACTCATTATGAATCCTAACTTAGTATCAAGGCCTCCTAGGACTAACTCAGAGTTTCATCAAACAGGCAAGATTGTCACCGAAGCCTCTCAACAGCCTTCATCAACTCCCTTCCAGATTTTTTTCCCCTCAGCTGTTCTCAGCTTTGAGCACTCTATTGAGATTTTCCCCCTCAAACTTCTTTGCTTAGTCAGCAGATCCTTGACACTTTCACTATCTTTCTTTCCTTCTCTAACCTTTTTCCAGAGACCATGCCATCAAAGCTTTCAGGAGAAAGAAAAATAGAAGAGACGCTGCTTGTGCAGATCACAGCTTTCCTCCTTTCTACAATGTTAAAAGCCTTATTTCTCCTCTTTCACCCATCTGAAGAAAATTTCCCTTTAATTGCCTCAGTCTTTTCTCCTACTCCAGTCACCTTTTCCAGTGAACTTAGTATTCACAAAAGAGACTGTTTATACATTGTACATTTCTATGACAGTTTCTTTTAAAAGTAGACTTTGGTTTCACATACTATGACTCTTCCAGGAAGATTTATTTGGAAATAGATTTCCTAAAGGATTTCAATTGCTTGAGGGACATTTATAGCTGAATTAAACATGCATTTTATATACTTTCTGCATTAGTTAGGATTGAGTTTGGTTGCCTGTATCAAGAAACTAAAATTAAAACTGGCTTAAAAAGAGAAGTTTGTTTCCCTTACATGTTTAAAAAAAAAGGAAGACTCAAGTCTGGAAAGCCATCTTCATGATTAACCTTGCTCCTTGTATCTTTCTGGTAAATATCAGTCATTTCAGTATGTGGCTTTTATCATCAAGGTCACCTAATGGCCAGAGAAGCCTGCTGGATCTTTAGTCATCATGCCTGTATTTGAGGCAGGAAGAGAAAGGGGGGCAGATGTCTCAGATGAGATAGCTCTTTTATACAACTTTCCTGGAAATTCAACCCAGCATTTCTACCTATATTTCACTGAGTAGAACACAATCATATGGCCACATCTAGCTTTAGGGGAGGTGGGACAAAATAACCTTTTACAAATCCATTGTCACCCCAAATAAAGTCAGATTCCATTGTTCATGAAGGAGGAAAAATGAATATCTTTTGGCAACCAGCAATCTCTGCCACGGTTTCATGCCACATCCCTGGAGGAACTGTTTTTTAAATGTAAATCAAACTTCTTGTCATCCTGCCTCGCTGGTTCTATTTTACATTTTTATTTCAGCATTCCTTCCTTAATTATTTTCTGGATGGAGGAGGGATAGTAATCTGATTGGTCCAAATTAAGGTCTTTGCTGGTGGACAGGCTCTTTGTACACTACACTGCCAATGTATGGTTATGATAGTCTCCTCCTGTCTTCATGCAGCTGGAAAGAAGCTAATCCAAGGGTATGACCCCTTCTCATTTCTTTGATTTTCTTACCTTACATTTAGGCAGAGAGTAGATAAAATTACCCAAGGAGAAAAGGAAAAGAGAACACCAATGTTTAAAGAATAAGCTGAGGAAGATTATATACAAAAGTAAAAAAGAGAAATACCAGCTTCCCCTAAGAATTTAGGATCTTTGAGATTTGCCACAGGAACCATAGAATCTGATTAATGGTCTTTTGAAATGCTGTAGAATGGGATAAAAATTGTTATGACAAAGGTCAAAGTTTGCAGTCTGTCTCTCTAGCACTTCCATTATTCTGTCATTAGGGGGATACTGTGCTGTTTTGGGGAAATGTGGAATGGGCAGAGAGTTTTAGAAATTATTATGATTTTGGCAGTTGTTGTACTTGTGAAAGTTTTCCTTTGCTTCAGGATTTTACTGTCATGGGGCCTTCTGTGGCCACTGTTATCTTCTAAGATTATGTTGCTATGAATTCTCTGTCTTAATTTATGTTGTTCTGGGATTCCAATGGCCATGGACGAAGTGTGTGGATGGTAGTAGAATGTCTCTGTATTGGTTGTCCGCTGATAACTAAAATTTAACATCATAAAACAAAATTATTTTTTCTAGCCAAATGTACTTCTTTTTTTGATTTCCTTCCTTGTTAATGTCACCTAAGAGCAAAACCTTACTACTAAATTCAATTCCCTTCTCTCCCGTTATATTCCCCCTTATTCATCCTTGCATCTCCAATCCTTTTTCTACTGCCCTAATCTAGGTTTTCATAATTCTCATCTAGGTTAATGCAGAAGCTACCTAAATGGTGATAGCCTGGGATGAAAGAAAGCTGATTATTTTGGTGAGCATGCCAGTGACAGAAAAATTTATATCACAGACAGGCAGGAAGGTAATGATAGAACCTAGGGCTTCCAGGGTCTTGGCAGGTGTTAGAATAAATCATGGGATATGTACAAAGTGAAGACCATATTAGGTAATAGAGAGTCACAAAGTAAGAAAGCCTTACTTTCCTTTTTAAAGATATCTTTTTAAGTTTAATTTAAAAATTTTTGTTTATATAATATACATAATCAATTGAAAAAGTTGTATAGCCCTGCAAACATTTTAACAAAGATCAGGTCATTGTCCCCCTCTATCTAAATTTTGAGTCCAATTCTCAAGAGGAAACCACTTTCAAATATTAGCTTTTCTGATATTTATTTTCATATTTGTAAATTATGTACTTATACTACCATTTCTTGACTTTAAAAAATTAATTAAAAAATTGTATTTGATGTACTACTATGTGACACAAGAATTTAGCTTTCTCCCACTACTCTAAGTCCCCACTCCACTGCAGTCTTTCCCTTTCTTCAGTTCTCTCAGTAAAGCTCTATCATAATTTTAAGTTAAATATCTTTTACATTTTATGATTAGGAAAACACTGTTCTCAGATGAACCATAACATATCCTATAAATATAGCTGCTTTCTTTTTAATTTTTCCAGGAGTTAATAATTGCCTCCTTTTTTTGTTTATTTGCCTAGTTTTCTATATATTTACTATTTTCTGAATTATCCAACAAAAATCTCAAAACTCAGTGTCTTCAACTATACTAGAAAGTTTTCAGATGTGTGTATATATGTGTGTGTGTGTGGTCCCTAGAACTTTCCATCTTCTTGCTCCAGTTTTGAGTGTTACTCCTTGTACCATATGTACAGATGTTATCCTAGAACTTCACTAGCATCCTGAAAACTTTTTGACTTCTTTTGGATCATTTGTGTCCTGGACTTTATGTTTCTCCTTTCCTTGGTATATTGCCTTTAGTAGCTTCTGAAATAATATGAGAGGAAGCTAACATTTTTGTGATCCTGAATATCTACAACTGACTTTATTCTACTCTCACAAATAAATTTGTAGTTTGGCTAGAAATTCTGAGTTGGTCACTCTACAAAAAAATACCTGCACATGCATGTTTGTTGCAGCTCTATTCACAACAGCAAAAACATGGAACCAACCGTGCTGCCCATCAAAGTTGGACTGGATAAAAAAATGTGGTACATATACACAATGGAATATTATACAGCCATAAAGAAGGACAGACATATGGACTTCACAGCAACTTGGATGGATTTAGAGTCTATCATACTCAGTGATCTATCACAGAAAAAAAAAAACAGAGTACCATATGTTCTCACTCATAAGTGGACCTTGAGCAATTATCATAATACTATGAGAAAGGGATTGGCAGTAGTAGGAAGCTGCCTGGAGAGGGAGGATGGGATTGGCAGTTGAGGGAAACTGTCAGGGGAGGGAGGGGCACTCCTCATCAACAAGGGTAGCTGCATAAAGAACATTTGTATATCTAACCCTGAATTGTATCCCACATCTTTAAAAGAAAAAGAAAAAGAAATTCTGGGTTGGAAATTATTTATTCTCAGATTTTCAAGATATTTATCTAAGGTGTTCTGGTTTCTAGCTGCATTATAGTTTCTATACTTTTAAATATGACCTATTTTTTCTTCTGGAAGGATCTTCTTTGTATTCACTATTCTGAAATGCCATCAAAATGTGCTTTGGTGTGGGTCTTCATTCATGATGATGGACACTAGGATGGTATTTCTAACCTGGAAACTCAAGTCCTTACATTATTGGAAAATTTATCATCCTTTTACAAAAAAATAATCCTTGCCTTTTGTTTCCTCTTTTTAGAAATGCTGTCAGGTGAAATATGTATTTTTTTCTATGTTTATATGTTCCTATACCAGCCACATACAGACGTATGCTTTGTACTTCTTAAGATCCTAAGACAGTATCAGAAGGCCACTGAGATAAATCTTGGTGCTTACATTGGGAATGTGCACTGAGAAAGTTGGGTTAGGTAAGGACTTTGACTTGGTTATCCTCTCTGAAAAATGTATATTATTAAACAATGATCAATTAGAGCTCATCCAGCAGACTAGCTCTTGGTGGGTGAGACCACGTTAGAAGTGATAATGGCATTTTGATTTCTGCAGCTATTGCTGTTGTGCCTTTGAGTTTCCCACAGATGGGCTCAAAAGGGCATGCATATTAAAAAATTGGCAACTGACCAAACTCCTAGGCACAGGAGAAATGAATAAGACTCAGAGTCAACGGGTGACTGCTTTCCCCTTGCTTGGGTAGGATGGATCACATTTTGGAGTAGGTGAAAGCACAATGCCTCCTTTCTCACACTACTACAGAGGAAAACCTTTCAGGGAAAATTGTGGATGGGCCAATCTTATTGGAATCAATTTCCCATCCTCCTTAGACTTTACAATGTTAGTTAGAAGTCAAGAGGGTTGCTATCTAGGAATCAAATTCAGCCTGAAAATGTGTTTTGCTTGGCTTGTATAATGTTCAAAACAGTTGATAACATTTTAAAATAGGAGTTTCCACACAAAAAATTGGATTCCTAGCTTTACTTCTGCATGGTAGCTATTAGGTAGGGTTCATCAGTGCCATTTGCCTTTGAATAAGGCATGGGGTCTCCAGCTGGCTTGCTTCACTCTTTCAGATTGCTGCCTGTACTCTATGGGCATTTGAGCTTGTGTTCTTGTCTCTCTTGCTTCAATCTATCACAACATGTCCATAGCTAATCACTGAAGCAGAGTTCTGGCTATCCCAAAGATTTTGCAGCTGTGTCCAGGCTTTTCCGCATAATTTCTGACTCTTTCATATCCTTGACTTCATTTGTGGTTTGTGGGTTTGCTCTAGCATTGTGGATGGGGCAGTCACACATGGTATATCTGTGTTATTTTTCAGTTCTCTCTAAAGTTATTGGGCTTAATAAACACCCAGGGTCTTCTCACTCCAGAATATCTTCAGTAGGTAAAATATTCTGCTTTAGTTTTATGGACATAATCTCTTGTATTGGTCTTCTAGGTTGGTGTCTAGCTTGGATCTGCTATGGTATATCAAATAGGGAAATTTAACAAGAAATCCATTAAAGAAGAACCCATGTAAATCTAGGACCCTATAGGTGATATCCCAGGGGAGGGTCCTGAGCCAGGAACTCAAGTGGTTTTTGATATAGTGATGCTGTAGGATAAGATCACCTGGGAAATTCATTTCAAGGGATTATGCTATGTGATTTTGATAAAGGTTGGCCAGGGGGGCCCAGTGGAGGCAGGAGTGCAGCAAAAAAAAAAGCTGGGTGATAAGTCAGGCTCCATCTGGGATCAAGAAAGAAAAAAGACTTTGTGAGCTGATAAGATTGAAGGTTAAGGCCTGTGCCCAGGAGGCTAGCTCCCCCAAAACTCTGAAACTGGTTGCTAGCATTGTGTGGCAGTTCATGTCTTCAAAGGATAATAATATCACAGATCTTTTTCTGTTTTGAAATGTCACATTTTCATAGAAAATTATTGTATTTATCCCAGAAAGAGATTGGCAAATATCTGTAATACCTGACTTAATCCTATACATTTCAAAGCATAAACAGTATAATTTATAAAACTGATTAATATAAATTTTATAAAAGTTGAGAAGCCTCCACTCAGAGTTAACTACATTATTACCATTTTTATATTTCTTTCAGCATGATTTCTATGCAAATATGTGTATATATGTGTGTTTTATTTATATTTAACAAAAGAGACGTTGCACTACATTTAGGTTTGTATTTTGTTGTTATTCTCATGATGTGTGAGCATTTCCCAAGTTATTAAATATTCCTTAAAATATAAGTTTTAATGGTTGCATATTTCATCACCTAGATCTAAAGTAATATGTTTGATAATGTCCTTATTGTAAGGTATTTGGATTATTTTGTTTTTTTTTCACTAATAAAAATAATTCAGGGATGAGAATCTTGCTCTTATAAATCTTTGACTCTCAGAATGTTTCTTTAGATTACATTCTTAGAAGAGTAGCCAATAAACTCTTATGTGCTAAGATTTTTTTCAGTTCATTTGCTTAGATTTTCCAGGTAGATAATCATTTTTGCCAATAATGAGAAATGTTAACACTTTTCTTGCACTAATTACACCCTTTATTTATTTATGTTTCTTGTCTTATTGCATTGGCCAGACATTTCAAAGGAATTTTAAATAATTAGGGTCATAGTGGGCATATTTGTTTTGTTTCAAATTTTAATGGAAAATTCTTGTGTTACACTGCCATTTCACATGCTTATATTTTATTTAGGATTTTTGCATTTATATTCATAGATGAAATTGGTCTGTAGTTTTCTTTGTCAAGTTTTGTAATAGGGTTATGCTAGCTTTGTGAAATATAATGGGTTTCTCTTCTGCAGAGACATTTTCTGTGTCAGGAGGAGATAGCAATTTCCAACAGGCAAACATGCTGGATATTTGACAGGCCAGTTGGGTTGTTTTCTTTCAAAAATGCAGACAGAGGATACATAATTGAATTCCCACATTCAGCTCAAACTGGTTATCCTGTCAGGAAGCTGGCATGTAAAATGATGTGCAATTGCTTCAATTACAAGAATCGAAGCATTTAGACAATTCTTCCTCTTCTGTTTGAGATGCAGGCTCTGCCTCTGAATTTAAAGCTGTCAGGAGTCCAATTTAGCCACTTTCAGACTCGAAGAGTTTGCTGTGGGCCATTGCTGGCCCTGTTGCTTCAGCAGTGCTATTGTGTCAACTGTCATCCCTGTATAGAGATCTTGTTCCTCATTACACACTTTTGTGCTGGCTCCTTTGCTAGGAGACTTGTCACTATGTTTATGAGAAAGATGCTCAACAGTCAAACTCACCTTTTTTGTAGGATCCTCAGAGTTGACCCTTAATGCCCATCTCTTTTGGTTCTCCAAATTCCAGGTCAGATCTGGTACTTATTTGTCCAGTGCAAAAACTGCATCAGTAGTAGAGATGCAGAATGTGATCAGTTTAACTCACTGATTTGGCAAACCCTACTGATGCTCTGTTTTAAATACCTCAGGAACCCATCCTTCCCCACCTGCCATCCTCACAGCTCTTCCTTTGTTTGTTGCAAATAGCACAATTGGTTTTACTGTTTCTTACTTTAGTCCATCCATCCTCAGGTCAGTCACAGGATATTTCTCAAATATCAGTAAGCCAATCAATAATCTGATTTGGTTACCTCTTTCTTAAAATCTATCAATGATTCATTCCTCCAAAGGATTTCAGATAAAGTTAGAACTCCTTGGCACAACTTATAAAGCCAATCTGAAATATCTCCCCTCCTTCCCTCTGGAGTCCAACTTTCTGCTTTTGCCTTTTAAGCAATCTAGTTTCTCAGTGATTCTTTCCACTTCTCTTATGCATCTCACTTCTTCCTTGCATGTGCTTTCCTCTGCTTGAAAAACTACTACTTGGTTAACATTTACAGTTGGCCCTTGAAGAACATGGGGATCAGAGGTGCCAGCTCCCCAGGCAATAGAAAATCTGCATATAACTTTGACTCTCTGAAAACTTTACTAATAGTCTACTGTTGACTGGAAGACTTACTGACAACATAACTAGCTGATGAATACATCTTTATATGTTTTATGTATTATATACTGTGTTGTTGCAATAAAGTAGGCTAGAGGAAATGAAATGCTATTAAGAAAAGCATAAGGAAGAAAAATGTATTTACGACTTATTAAAAATAAAATGTATTTACTATTTATTATTTATTGGAAGTGGATCATCATAAGGTCTGCATCTTTGCTCTCTTCATGTTGTGTAGGCTGAGGAGTAGGCGGAGGAAGGGGAGGGGTTGGTCTTGCTGCCTCAGGTGTGGCAGAGGCGAAAGAGATGGAGGAAGTGGAAGGGAAAGCAGGAGAGGCAGGTACACTTGATATAACTTTTTTTGAAAAAAAAAAAAATCCGCCTGTAAGTGGACCTGTGCAGTTCAAACCAGTGTTGTCCAAGGGTCAACTGTGCTTACTGTTCACATCTCAGCTCAAGCATCATTTTTCATGGATGTTTTCTGGCCTCTCTAGGGTGAGCTGGTGTTTTAGTCATTCCCTCATAGCACCTGTATCATGGCACATACAGTAATGCATTTCACTTGGGTGCTTCCTGCTTCCTTAGACACCTTAAAGGCAGAGAGGACAAAGGCCGTGTCTCCTGTTTCCCCAAGATGTAGCATATTTTTCAGTATACTGTAGGGGCTCAATAAATATCCATTACATTATTAAACTGTATTCTTGCCTCTCAGGGAGGCCCCTCCAGTCACCTACCAGTTTTCTGACGGGAAAGGTGACCCCTACGTGAAAAGAAAATTGAATTCAATGTTCACTTTCAAAACTGAGGGATAACTTTATACATGTTGAATAAATGAATAAGTGAAAAGGTAATGCATATTGTGTTCAATGCCTGGCACAGTGCAATAGAAATTATTCTTCATTTGAAACCAAAAGACTGTGCTGCATTCCTAAATCCTTTACTTACTACTTGTGTGATTTTGGGCAAGTGTTCTTATTCTCCACCATCTCAATGTCATAATCTGAAAAAGGGCCCCATAGGTTCACTAAAATCATGTCTTTAAACACGATGTGTGAAATGTTAATTATGATACGAGAGAGGTGTCAATACACTAAGGCAGCATAGTATAATAATTCCAGCTATCATTTGTTGAATGCTTGCTGTGTACAGGAATTTTACATATGACACTTTATTTTATCTTCTTGATCATCTTGGTTAAAATATGTCTTCCCTCTACCTATGAAGTAATTAAGCCTCAGAGAGGCTAAGTTACTCATCCAGGGTCACACAGCTGGTAAATGGCTGAGCCAAACTTCAAATCCATACTGGAATAGTAAGAGATAGCTGGAGTTTGTCCCAGGATACTTAGACTCAAGCCTTACTTTCTTTAGAGGCACATCTCTTAAACCCCTGAGCCTCAACTTTACAATCTGTCCAAAGGGGATCAAATATTTACCTCATAGGGTAGTTGTGAGGCTTATACATAGTTTTGCAATTTACTGGACTATACAGGTTAGCTGCCTGACTCACCATATATCACTTTTCTAAAGCCCAATAGAACAATCATCTCAATACTGATAACTTCAGTCTCTCCTTGTTTTTCACCCTCTTCTCTGTTTTGGAGAGAACTAGAGACTCTATATCACAGTGTAAGAACAGGGACTTGTTCTTGATCCAGGTTCAATTACTTGTTCTGCCACTTACTGGCTTGGGGCAATTATTTAACCTCTTTAAGCTTTGGTTTTCTTACCCCTAACATAAAGTCAATAGTAGGTCCTGTGTCCTAGGATTGTTTGTGAGGACCAGATGAAACAATGCAGGTAAATCCTTTATTTGCTCATGGTACGTCAGAGAGGTTTAACAAGTGACACCAAAGGCAATATCTAGGTAAGAATTCACAATGGCACTTTATACATTATGTGCCTTCCAAAGCCCTTTAATATGAACTAAACCAATTTTATTCTCAAATTAGCTCTTGACATTGATATTATTAGTTTCCCATGTTATAAACGAGGAGCCTATTGTTCAGAGAATTATAGTAATTTCTCCAGAGTCACCCCACCAGGACTCATTCACATGAAGGAATTCTTACTTTGAGAGCAATGCTTCATCCACGTCGGCATGACGATAGAGGCCAAGGAGAATTTAGAGGCTCCAGGGGAAGATGGTGGGAAGAAGTGAGGTTCACCTGCAGTTTCCAAGAAATAGCTCAGAGGTCAGAGCTTCTGAAAAAGTTCAGTGCAGAGAGCAAGCTGGGGAATATTAGTTTCTTGAGAATGCTGGGCAAGTTATTGAACCAGTGAAGCTGAGAGTACAATAGCCCTATTAAATGACCTCTCCTCTCCTCTCACGTTTGTGTGCTATGACCCAGGGATTGTAGAATGACTGGGATGGGTCTGTGGGTGTCCAGACAGCATTTTTCAGATGCATACCTGGCCATCAACCCTGCTCCATAAACCCCTAAAACTGGGCTAGGTCATACCAGAAATAGAGGAATTTCAAGGATTGCTAAAAGACCATTTTTATGTTCTTCAGAGCCATGAAGTCCAGCTTCACATATGGATTTTCTAAGGTATTCTAAGGAAAACTCTATTCCCTGAAAGAGGTCCTAAACTTATTTATGTTGTGACTTTACATATTGTTTGATATCAACAATCAATAAAATTGAGGTCTTTTTACATATGACAGCTCAGGGAGATAATGTTGCTTTCTCAAGGTCTGGCTTCTCCATTAGTGGCAGAGTCAGCATTTAACTTCTGCCTGCAAATTTGTTCTCTCCATAGGTGAGAGAGTGGGTCTTATTTTCCAAATCCATTTGTGGTAGTACTGACAGGTGGCAGCACCTTGAGATGGCAGACATCTGGTTCAAACTCTGCCTTTCCACTTATTGGCTGGGATTTTGGGCAAGTGAATTAACCCCTCCAAACCCTCATCAGTGAAATAGTAGAACCAATTTCTTACAGTTAATTATTAAGTGGGAAAAAACATCTCATCTGATCTTGGTCACTTAGAATCCTAGCACCTAAGCTGTCAAATTAGCAGTCAGGATTCAGACTGGGCTCAGTGGCTCAGTCTGCAACCTCAGCACTTTAGGAGGCCAAGGCGAGTGGATTGAGACCAGCCCATGCAACTTGGCGACACCTTGTCTCTACAATAAATAAAAAATGAACTGGGTGCGGTAGCACATACCTATAGTTCCAACTATTTGGAAAGCTGAGGCGGAAGGATTGCCGGAGTTTAGCAGGTCGACACTGGGGTGGCCATGAATGTGCTCTGCACTCCAGCCAACTCAAAAAAAAAGAAAAAAAGCCGTCAGGATTCAGACCAGGAAACTCACACTGTCTGTCTTTAGAGCTCTTCATCACCATGAGCAGGGCTGGGAAGATTTACACAGAGGATGGGCTAGAGACAGGGGTTACACTGTACACGACTTTTTAATACATCAATGGCAAACATTTATTGAGCCTTTGCTAAATGCCAAGGCCTGTTCTAAATACATGTAATAACTTATTTCACCTTCACAATAATCCTATGAGGTAGAAACTATTGTTAACCCTATTCTACAGGTGAGGCACCTGAATCATGGGTTGTTAAATGACTTGCCCAGCATCACACGGTAGGTAAGTGGAGTCAAACAGCATAGCTTAGGAGTCTACTAACTAAACCAGTATCCTAGACTTTTCAATCTTAGCACTATTGACAGCCTAGGCCAAGTAATTCTTCGTTGGAGTGGACTGTCCTGGGAATTGTAGGATGTTTAGCAGCATCCCTGGCCTCTACCCATTAGAAGGCAGGAGAATCACCCCCATGCCAGGTAGAATAATGGAAAAATGTCTCCAGACATTGCCAAATATTCCCAGGGAGTGGGTGGGGTGCAAAACTGATTTGAAGCTTGGCTCAGCTTTTTGCCACCTGTGTAACTCTGGGAAAATCACTTAGCCTCTCTGAGGCTCGATCACCTCCTGTGTAAAGAGAAAGACATAGTCTAGCCAAGAGGATTGGGAGGATAAAGTAAAATGGTGCATTCAAATTCTTGCACATAGGAAGTACTCAACAAATTGTAGCTGGAATCATCTTGTCATGCTGTATTTTTAAGGTATTAACACTCTCCTTTGCATGCGATTGACTCTTTTTTCCTTGACTATTATTATTTTTAATTTTTATTTTAAAGATGTGGGGTATAATTCAGGGCACACTTCATCAACAAGGGTACCTGATCATAAGCCAGGTAAAGTGGGGACCAAAGTGAGGCCCCAACTTTAGCTGTGCAATGACCTTTTGTGATGGACTCTTTTTGCATTGCGCTTACATACATTATTTCAGTAAACCTATGCGATAAGTGGAGATCATGGTCTCCCTTTTCAGATTATGACATTGAGTGCCCACCCTACATTAGAGAAATGAGGCACACCAACTAGATAAGTCACTTCTGTGAGAAGGAGTAAAAGGCGGTGAGAGAGAAGGAAGTTATTTCTCTCAAATTGTTTACTTCTATAAAGTGAAATGGAAATCCTCTCTTATTTATGGAAGTTACAGCAATATTTCTCACACCTCCACAATAACAACAGTGAGAGATAACACTTATTGAATATTTACTGTGTACCAGAAACTAAGCTTAACTTTTTTTCATGCATTTTATTATTTATTCCCTATTTACAGGATACTGTAAATATTCTGGCAGTGGATTGATTTTAGTAATGGCCCAGATTTATTTATGTTTCATGCCATTTGTATATTTGCTCTACATTCATGCCCTTTGGTAGTGCCCTCCCACACTGACTCTGGGCTTGGGCATTGTGACTATTTTCACCAATGGAGCATTGACAGACATGATACAAGCAGTGACTTGAAACGTGCTTATGCACCGAGGCTTGCCTTCTTGGAAAGCTGAGCTGTCTTGTGAATGAGCCCAGGCCAGCCTGCTAAGTAATAGTTGTCCTACCAAGAGTCAGTCAGTTCCCAACAACTGAGCTAACCCTAGCTGCATGAGTGGCCTTCTCTAAGACCAGAAGAACCGCCTAGGTGAGCTCAGTCCCAACAGGCTACCTATAAACATGAAATCACTTGTTGCTTAGAATAATATATTTGGGAGAGTTTTATTGAGGATACAGAAATAGGTAACTGAAACAATTCTCTTTTACAAATGTTGACACAGAATCAGAGAGATTAAAAACACCTCTGTAGTCACACAGCCAGTCAGTGATAGAATTGGTAAATGAATCGGTTACCTCCAGAACCCACATTGCTCCAGCATAAGCTGGAGAGTAGGAAGGGGACAGAAAATAAACCAAGCAAGGGGGTCACAGTAAGTGGGTGAGTTGCAGATGGAGTTGAGGAAAGCCTGGGTGAGGGAGTGCTCAATTCCTTTCTGTTCCTCTTTCAGTCTTTTCCTTAAATGGATGAGAAGACCTTGAATGAGAGAGACTTGTGGGGTTGTCACCATGGGTGGCAAGACACACATCTGAGGTCTTTACTCCTCGGGAAGAATGAGTTTGCAGACTCATGCAGAAAAAAGGAAGGAACAGGGCTCTGGTCTGGCCCAAGAAGTGACCTAGGAAGCTCCATATAACTCCCTAGTAGTGCCTTATCACTGAAACTTTGTCTCCTGCCATCATTTCATTTACAAAATTTTTAATAATTTGCTTATTTATTATAGAGTTGTGGGGTACAGGTGAGGTTTTGCTACATAAGTAGGCTGCATGCAGGTGAAGTTTGGGCTTCTAGGTGGCCCTCATTCACCGTGATAGTGGACCAGGTGCCCACTGCTGTCACCATTTCTTAATCTTCATATTTTGCAATGTGTTAGCCATCCTGAACTTCTCATTTCCCAAACAGAACCTCTTCAACTTCCATTTTTGGGGTACTTTAGGAGATGGAAAGTTTACCCCCACTTTTGTTATTTCACCTCTTCTCCCAGCCTTCAAAGTAAACTGCACACGAATCATCTTCATCAGTGTCCACAGATGTGATTGGGTGACTCGTAATAGTGGATGTGGCCATTCTAAAACGATGCACATGCGGGTGATCTGTCTTCTGCAATAAAAGTCCAGGGCTCGCACTTGGAATGGTATCCCACCATTTCTCTCTCTTGTTTTTCTTCTACCCTTGTATCTGGGGTCTCTTTATAGTAAGCACGCAATAAATGTAAGTTGGCACTCATTTTCATCTGTATTTATATATACTTGGTTGAAAGATATAAGATTTAGGTTAGGTTAATGGTGAGGTGGAGACATCTTGGGCAGTCTCTTATTGGCATTGTTTCAGAATCCCTCTCCTGGAAGATAGGACTGTTTTCTGTACTTAGTACTGGCCTCAATGTTAACTCAATATACTACATTGTAATGTAATTCTCTGTGTGCCTGATTCTCTTTCATACTGTTAAGTTCCCTGAGGCTTTAAAGTGATGTCTTTTTGCTTTTGTACCTCCATTACCCAACCCAGGATCTAGACAGTATAATACAGAAGGATATGAAATATTTCTTAAATGAAGAGATCTGTGTTCAAATCCAGACCCTTGATCTCATAGTTGCATGACATTGAGCAGGTAACTTTTCCGAGACTTAATTTTTTCAACTAGAACCCGAAGATAATCATGCCTATCTGGCAGGGTTATTGTGATAATGAGTCAAAATAAAATGTGTAAAATCTCTGGGATATTGTGAATATTGAAAGAACATTATCTTCCTTTTCATGCTAACCCATCTGGGAACAGGGGATGAGGGCTGGGCTGTATGGAAGGTACCAGACCACTGGGCTGGTTGCTTTGCAATTCTACCCCAGATATGCTTAATTTATATGTCTCTATCCCTCCAAAAATGACTTTAGTGCCTGGTTTTCTCTTTTAGTTATATCGAGCATCAGCTTTCCCCAGGTGGTGTCTCCACGATTAATGGCTACAGAATCACCAGGGCTAGGGCAGGCTGGTTTTTCTTAGATTCTTTTTTGAATTTGTAATCTTAGCTGTCATCCCCTTGGCTCTGAAGATTATTAAGCATTCCACAAGGAAAGCAGTCTCTTTAAAATGGTTCTGAAGAAGCCATGATTGAGGAAAGCCACTTACCCTGCATTGCACTCCTGCCCCCTTGCCTGATATCTAGCCAAGAGTCACCCATGACCTTGGCAAAGAGGAGGCAGCTTGCCTCGTTTCAAGCTCAATTATCAGGAGATAACCTCTGAAAGTTGGTTAAATAGGATTTCTCTTTCCTATTTCTTTCTGTTCTTTTTTTTAAAGCTCAGCAGAAAAAGGCTTTGTTGGAGACAGCAAGGACAAATATGTACAATGATAGAGGAGAATTTTCAGTTTTGTTGGGGAGAGAGATTGTGCATCAACCCATAGATGTACATACTCCATCTCTTCAGAGGGAACTTCAAAAACCTCACTCCAGAGATCTGCTCAAAGACTGCATGGCCTGTTGGTTAGTGTATAATGTTACATTTGCTTTTATCCTTATAAATACTTTAACTCTTTTTTCACCCTGGATCCCTTGTTTCAAAGCCAAATTTCTTTCACTTTATTACTAGAATTGCACCTTCACCCCAGCATCAAAACAACTCTTCTTATTCCAAGGCTTGCATTGGAAGGTAAGATAAGTCCTCCTTACCTTCTTCTTTCTGGGTCTTTCATAATCTCTTTCAATTGGGCAGCTCACTGTTTGTGAGATTTTAGGCAATTCTTCATTTGTAGTTTGTTTTTTACCTTCCAGCAAATGCTCAAGTTCCTTTTATATTTGGATAATGTTTTCTCTTTCTCCTGCTGTGTTTGCACTGTCTTAGACATGTTAATTCAACAAACATTGATTAATACTTTCTCAGTCCCTGTGCTAAGATATATACACAGAGAGACATATACACACACACATACAGATATAGATATAAAGATAAAGATGTAGATAGATATAGGAAGCAGAGACAAAAAACTAATAGAAACTTACTCAAGACTTTGAGTGAAGAGGCTCATGAAAGCATACACAAGATGAGGACTGAAACGTGCACACAGTTTGAATGCCAAACTGTAGACCTTTTTTCAAGAAAGCCCTGGGTTGACATTCTGATTTCATAGGTCCTGGCTTGGAAGCCCAAGGTGTTTGTGGACATGCTGTCATTTACATGTCACTTACTCTGATTTATGGTTATAATTAGGCCATAATGATCATTAATTGAAAAAATACTTTTTCTTCTTTGTTTTCCAAAATATTGCTTTTTGAAGTCCAATAATTGTTGTTCAGGTTTGTATCCTACCAGCCAACATTTAAGTTATTTATGGTGAAGTCTTCCTCAGTTCTCTCAGAGAAAAATGTTCATACCCTGAACATTTTTAGACATATGTATGCTACAGAATTTGTCATAATGTATTGTGCTTATATCTTTAAGAAGTATTACAGTGTAGTGATTAAGAGCACATGTTTGGAACCAGGAAGCCTAGCTTTGAATCCTTGCTGTCATTTACTAGCTGTGCAAACTTGAGCAAGCTACTTAACTTTTGTTTGGCTCAGCTTCCTTATCCGCAAAATCAGAATTATGTTCCATACTTAATAGGGTTGTTATGAGGAGAAAATGAGGTGATATGGATAATGTACTTAGAACAGAAATAGGTACGTAGCAAGCACTCATAAAAGTTGTCATTGTTTTTCTAATGATCTGATTAGTGTCTCCGAATCTTTATTATATCATGGAATACATGAAAAATGATATGATTTGTGTGGCACGTTGGGGTAAATGGATGAAGCTGCTTGTGCTTGAGGTGGGGACCTATCCTACCTCAAGACCTTTCTGGCTGTTCTGATGACTAAAGAGACTCAACTTTCAGGATACCTGTGACCCATTGGTTGGAAACTCTGACTTACCAGATTGTGCTGTCTGCCTAGCACAATCTTTGTCACAGTGCAGACATTTAATAAGTCTTTGTTTCAATAAATAGATGAATGAATGGAATGCAAGAAAAAAGACCTTACCTCTCTTTGCCCATCTGAAGTGGTGTGTTCTTTTTGTGGAAAAACAGTGTTCACTAACTGTATATCTGTTATTTCCTGTCCAAAAGTGCATTTTGATATTCTAAAATGACTAAATTTTGCCAAATCACTTTGGGGGAACAGACAAAAAAGGCCTCTTGAAAGATGAGTTTTCACTTGAGCCACCAGGAAATGCTTGATCATTCACAGGGCTCAGAATAATTTATGAGGGGAAAAATGTTTTTCCTTAATCAGTGGCTTATCAGTGGTAAATACTTTAAAATGGGGGAGAGGGAAGGCTTTCTGCTCAGTTGTGGCAAGAAGCCAACAGTGGGTCAAGACATTCTTGGAAAGAAATTCTTCATATGATCCATGTGTCTAGAAGTAAAAATGGGTCCTATATTCCAGTCTAGATAAGAAACTAAATTTCACTGAATGGTGGACCATACTTTTTAGTTGTTCATTGTGAGTACTACAGTTCAGGATAGGTCATATAATTGAAATGGCCAAAGAAATATTTTAAAAATAGGAGAAAATCTGTATCAGTGATAGAAATAAAAATGTTATTCATATGTCAAAATAAAGACTTTCTACAAGATAAAACAAGGTTCCCAAAATCTGTATCATGCTCATTTGACATCTATCTCCCTATCAATTATCTATCTATCCATCCATCCATCATCTATCTATCTTTGTAGGGACATACTTCAATATACTGACTAAAATTATCTCTGATTATTGGGATTGTGGATGATCTTATTTTATTGCTTTTGTTTAGATGCATTTTTTTTTTTACAATAAGTACGTTTCACTTGGATAATTTAAAAACTTAATGTGTTTTTGCCGAACTTCTTAACTTGAAGAGGCCAGAGAGGGTGACCCAGCTAAAGTAAATCCTAGAGTCAAGTGAGAGTATGTTTTCATTATCATTACAGACACAGTTTAATTTCTGGTAAGTTTATGGGGCTTGTTGGATTGGGGAAAGAGTAGAGGTAGAAGCCGAAATACTGGTGGAAGGGACTATTCTTACTCATCCATGTTGGACCCAAGCACCAGAGTTTTACATACTCCATGGGGCAGTAACCTTACTATGTCCATGATCTAAACCCCAACTGGACCTCAACTTATCCATTGGCAATTCTGTCTCCCATTCCCACTGGTGGCCACTTTAACAATTTACCTTGTGCCTCGCACTGTCCACCATTTTTAAATCCCATCTTTCTCTGTGAAAACCAAGGTCTCTTGGGGGGAAATATCTCCTGATTTCCTCTGTTAATGTCTTTAAGATTACCTGTGTCTAAATATTCTTCCCTCCTTTCTGTTCCAGAGAAAGCAATAAATTCTTCTTGTCCAACATGGCTCCCTCAACCTGGGTACTGCATTCCAGACTTTTGGTCAATGATCATCTTTCCTTTATCTTCAACCTCCTCTTGCTCTTGACTCCCTAAAGGTCAGCTGAAAAATCACTGACATGAGGCAAATTGATTAACAGGAGAAAGGGCATACAAACTTATTTAACATGTATACACAGGAGTCTTTAGAATGAAGACCCAAAGACTCAAAAATACAGGCAAACTGTCCATTTTTTTTTTTTTGAGTTGAAGTCTCACTCTGTCGCCCAGACTGGAGTGCAGTGGCCGCTCCCGGCCACCGCAGCCTCGACCTGCTGGTCTCCGGCGATCCTTCTGCCTCAGCCTTCCAAGTAGCTGGAGCTACAGGCACACGCCACCACGCCCGGCTAGTTTTTGGTTTATTGTAGAGATGAGGTCTCACCAAGTTGCCCGGGCGGGTCTCGAACCCGCGGGCACAGGCAATCCACTCACCTCGGCCTCCCAAAGTGCTGGGATTACAGACTGAGCCACCGAGCCCGGCCTGAAACTGTTCATTTTTATGCTTCAGTTCAACAAAGAATGAACAGCATGTAGAAATATGATTGGACAAAAAGGGTATAATTGAGTGCCAGCAAAAATGATATGATCTCATACAGCAAGGTCCGTCTGTTTAGATTTTTCTTGGCCTCTCTGAGCAGTATTCCTTCCTTCTGGGTATGGGCAGGACCCTCTCTGGAATGGGGGTCTTATGACCTATAATCAAACAAGAAAAGTCAGATAAATTCTTTATGGACAGTTTTTACACAGATAGGGAGAGAGAAATTTAGAGTAGTATTTTTAGGTTTTATGGCTGGCTTTCGGAAAAAAGAATTCTGGTTTGTGTGACTGCCTTGGGGAAGAGGGATTCTAGTTTCTGTGGCTAGTGTCAGGGGAGAATGGGACTGAGAGACGGAGGGCAGGAGAAGGACAGAGAAAAACTTTTGCTTCTGAGGCTGCTACTGAGGCCTTCATTTTAGGGTATTGTTTTTTGAGCTCCTGCATTCTCTATTGGCTTTTTCCTCTGAGTCTAAAACTGTGCTCAAGTTTCTGCCATACTGGGAACAAAACAAACACTTTTCTTCACTCTTCTTGAGACAGTATCCTATATTTTCTCTATTTTACATTTTAGTTGCTCTAAGAGTAGTTTACTGCTGGGTGTGGTGGCTCAGCCTGTGATTCCAGCACTTTGGGAGGCCAAGTTGAGTGGATTGCCTGAGCCCGTGGGTTCGAGACCAGCCCAGACAACTTGGCAATACCTCGTCTCTACAATAAAATAAAAAAAAATTAGCCGGGTGTAATAGTGCGCGCCTGTAGTTTCAGCTACTTGGAAGGCTGAGGCAGAAGGCTCACTGGAGCCCAGTAGGTTGATGCTGGGGTGGCTGTGCGTGTGCCATGGCGCTCCAGCCTGGGTGATGGAGTAAGACTCCAACCAAAAAAAAAAAAAAAAAAAAGAGTACTTTACATTTCCTGCTGCACTTTTCACAATGACGGCTTGCTGAATGTCTTACAATCTGACTTCCATAACTCCACAGAAATTCTTCTTATTAAGCCTAGCAATGAACTCCTTGGAGCCAAATCCAGTAGGCACTTCTTTTTTTGACCTCTCTTGGGTATCTGACCACCTCATTGCTCACTCCTTTAAACTCTTTTATGAACCTTTTCTGTAAAATTACTTTTTCCTGAATTATGAGGGACACCCAAAAAACCCCAGGATTATTTTTTGGAGGGTGGGCCCTTTGTAGTGCAGACTTCTTCTGCTAGGTAAGTGTTCTAGAAATCCATCAGCATCGGTGTACTAACTAGTGTTGTTGTGTGAAGCTGCGTTTAGCTTCAGTGGATTTTTTTGGAGATTTTTTTCAACACTTTTGCCCATTTCATGATGGGTGATTTATGGAGCACACCTGCCCACACCGTGCTGTGTTCAGTTTTTGACCAAAAACAGCATGACTCTTGTGCCTCACCCTCCCTATTCACTTGATCTCACACAGAGTGACTTTTTTTGTTTCCCCAGATGAAAAAAATCCTCAAAGGGAAACGTTTTGCTGATTTGAAAGAAGTGAAACAACAACAACAAAAAAACAGCAGAAGCACTAAAAGGTATCCAAACTGATGAGTTCATAAACTGTTTTGAGCAGTGGAAAAAGCATCTTGATGGGTGTGTTGCATCAAATGGAGCGTGTTTTGAAAATGACTGGAGTTTAAGCATACAAGAATAAATATATAATTTCTTATATATAAATTTCGGGGTTTTTTGGGTCCCCCCCTTTTCCTTCTTGCTTCTCTGTCAATCCTTTTTAGCAGTCTTCAAAGACTGTTCTTTAGACCCCAAGGCTCTGTTCAATATTAGTTTGATCTTTTCACCCTTGCCAGTCTTCCTGAACAATTCATGGTTCAAGTTCATGGTTCAACTTGAACCATTCATGGTTCAAGTTCCCACATATGCTGATGACTTTCACATCTCCAGCCACCTGCTGGGCATACACCTTAGGATGTCAGTCAGTTTATGTAACTCAGATACAGAGTGGGAGAGCCCAATCCATCTTACTGCTCCCCTCCCAGACCACTTGCTTCTGTCTCATTCTCTATTTAGTACATGACACCCCTTCCCCCAAGACACCCAGATATGAAATATGGAAATCATTATGGATACCCAATATTATGGGTCTCCCACATCACACATCAGGCACTACATTATCCACTACTGAAACATTGCGAGTTTCGTCTTTATTCTGTTTTCACTGTCTTGGGTGAGACCACCACCATTCCTTGTCTAAATTGCCATCAAAGCCTCCTAATGGGCTTCCTTGTCTTTAGCTCCTCTCCTAGCAGTTTCTATGCCTCATCACTTCTAGCCTGTTCTAGAATTAAAATATGACTGTGTTATTTCATATTTCTTCAGGAGATTTCCTTGGCTTCCAGAATTTCATTCCAAACAAAGATGCTCGTATATTATCTAGTTCTGATGCACCTTTCCTACCTCATTCTTTAGTATTCTCATGGACTTCATCCTGCAAACATACTTTTATCATGACTCTATGTCTTATCCAATTCTGTACTCTTTGATGGCGATGTCTTTTGTCTCTTTTATTTCTCAATGCTACTTCCTCTGGCAAGACTTCTCTACCCTCCCTTCTATTTAAAACCTCCCTGTTCTGTGCGTTTGCTCATAGTCTTCCCAATAAATGTTTGAAGGTAATCTTTATCTTACATTTTTTTTGGTATAGTGCCTGGGGCCTAGTAGGAACTGATCAGTAAATATTTGTGGATAAACACACTCATGGAATTAAAGAATTTTCTTTTCTTTGTGTGTGTGTATTTGCCTTATTTCACATCTTAAGCTCTTAAAAATAATACAGACTATGTCTTGGGGTTGAAGAATACTGACAGACTATTGAGCCAATTCCCTTTACTTTACAAATGTGGAAACCAAGGCCAGGAAGACAAAGAGATTTTTCCTACTGTTATATGATTTGTATATGGCTGAGCTAGGCCTAGAACCCTTGGCATTTGAAGTCTAGTTCAGTCCCTGTTCTTGCATTGGGGCTGCCTAAAGCTCTGTGCTTAGTAGGTGCAGCAAATGCTGGTTGAATTGAGTGAAATTACTTAAATTTGATTCACCCATAAATTGTTATTGACCCTGAACACATGGGCTATACTGGCAGAGCTGCTAATTAATCTGACAATAATTGTGAGGCAATCAGGCTTCATTAACGTGAGTCTGGCCTCATTTTCAGAAGCACTTTTGGATTGATAGCTCTGGCCTGGCAGCTGGAGCAGATACTCCTGGCCAATGAATCACAAGGCCTTGCGTACACTCCACTCCCTGGGAATTAGAAGGAACAGTTGGTTCCCCTTTCCAACCAGCTTTCTCTCCTCGCAAAGTAAAAGTCTGTGCCAAGGTTTCACGTTCTCTTGGCAGCTTCCTCACCTGAGTCTTCCTCAGCGGCTTCTTCTGCTGTTTCATAGGCAAGGGAAAGCCCGAAGGCCTGTGTGTTTCAGTTCTTCACTACCAACTGTGGAGCCTGGAGGCAAAGAATTCTGTACAAAAGACACATATCCATTTGGACACAAACATTAATCATGGCTCAAAATGTAATCCTTATTTTCCAAAGACAGACGTAAACTTAAAAGCGCATGTCTCACGGCAGAATGACACTGTGTACCCAGAGTGTGTGGCTTCTGTCTTCCCATTCTGGCTGGGCACTAGGAGGAATGTGCTCCAGTTCCTCACAACCATATGGTATCCATGCCCATCAAACTAAAGAAAAATGATGCGCCTCCATTTTCCACTATTGGTCCTCTTGCAGTCTGAGCTAATTTACTTACTGCAGCCTTATTATTATTACTATTATAGAGTTGCTGTACATTTAAACGTAATTTTTGTTATAGTATTAACCCAATGTGGCAGAGTCTATGTAGAAGTTACACACACACAAAAAGAAATAGGAGCGGTTTATCTTAGGTCCTTTGTTAGCTACCATATAACAGTCCTGCTAAAAGAATTCACCTTTGTTAGAGCTGGTGTTTCTGAAGCTGACCAAGGTGATTATGTCCGCTGTTCTCTAAGTGATTCTGCCAGTTTAGCTGCATCTCTGGAATCAGTCATTGAAACAGGGCTGTATCTCCTTGACCTATTTGTCCTTGGTTGTGTTAATCTCCAGGTATCTTGCTACCTTTTCTTGACTGCTTGATACTGCCAAGAGAAGACCATTGTGTTCATGTCAACATCCCACATGACACCCATGAAACTATTTTATAAATAATGAAGGCTAGAGTGATTTAGAGTCAGGAATCTACTGGATGTTCTGGGAAGAGAGAAGAAAGAGAGTCAAAGATTGTCACAGCAAAGGTTTAGGGAAGTCAACCTTCACCATGGCTGGCTTACCAATTCCAAGGGAAAAAAAATGAATTTCAGACCAACACTACTAAAAATTAAAATCTACAATGTCTGTATTAGTTCAGACTCTTTTGGTTGCCATTGACAAAAATCCAACTCTAGGCTTAAATATCAACTACAAAGAAAAACAACAAACAAAAAGAGGAAAGTATTGACTTATTTAACGCCAATATTTACTGGGCCATCTGACATCAGGAATGACTGTATCTGTATCCAGGTACTTAAATGATGACTTTTGGCATTGTGTTCTTCTGCAGACACTGCACTGTCTGGCATTTTCATCAGCTTAATTGGGTTCCCCCACCACCATCACCACTACCATCAAAAGCAGACCTTGTGGCACAGTAGTTTATTTGTACTACTATGGTGTACAAGTGATGTAGGAGGATGTGAAAAATGCACCAATCAGGTGTTCTGCTGCAGGAAGCATATTGACTGACAGCCCTGCTATTACCATTCTGGATCCACAACCACATTCACATCAAAGTCACACTTTCCACAGACTGCTCCCAGCTACAGCACAGCCAGGCCACTAAGGCAGGCTTGTTCCTGCAAGATGAGGGACTTCTCTGACAGGTGGCTTTGAGAACTCATTGGCTTGGCCAAACTTGTCTTGGAATTGTACTGCAGTCCATGACTCTTGCTGCCTAATCATCCTTCCTTCCCTCTTTCTTTACGGTGTGAGTCCTACATTGGGGACTGAAGACTCTCCCTGCTTTCTCCAGCTTCCTCTCCTTTTGCTTCCATAAGTATTTCTCCAGAAAAGCTCTCATATGTCTAGTCTCACCTTGGTAACTGTTTCACAGAAGCACTTAACTGACACAAGAGGTGATCTCAGGAAGCATAAGTGAAGAAATGGCGAGAGAAGGGAGAAAAAGCAGTAACAGCTGCCTTGATAAGCAAGTGGCCACTATGGGTAGGACATGCTGGGATCTTGTTAGAGATAGTGTGGACATGCTTGGGATCATCCCATCCAAGGTCAAGGATGCTAGGGAATTTATTTACTGTTTTCCATTTATTTTTATGCTCCAGCATAGCAAGCTGGAAGCTGCCAACAGCATCTTCCCATTGCTAGACTCTGCTTGTTGCTAGCTTTGGAGAAAGGCTGGCAATCTTGGGGATGCATGTTTCCAACCACTTTCTATGCTTTTCTTCAGCCAGGAGCACAGGCTGGCTCATTGGCTGAAGATTGCCTGGGTGCAACAGCTCTCCCGCACTTAAAGGAGGCAGAGAAGGGTCTGGGGGTACCAGCAAAAGCCTTCAGGCAGAGTAGAGTGATGCAAATACTTGAAACTGGAAACTGTCTATCATAGCTGTAGATAAGCTTGAGTGGGCCAAAGGGATATGGTGCAAGGCAGCTGCATGCCAGCATCTGCTATACTTGTGAAAAAAAATAAGAAGGGGGCTGCTGGTAGCTTACAATATCCCTAGGACAGCTATTCTGAAGAATGTTTCTCTCTCAAGAATTTCAGCAGAAGTCTTAAGAGTGCCTCTGAGTGGTTGAACTTGTGTCACATGACCTCACCTGATCAATCACTGTGGCCATTGGAATGAGTGTCACATCAGGGTGTATGAGTGGGCCACCCCCAACTTAGATCTACTGAGAATGGGGCAGGGATGGTTCTCTGAAAGAGATGCTGATCAGGTGAAAACCCTGTGACCACCACAGCATATGGTCTTGAGGCTTGGAAGATGAAGAGTCTACATGGAAGTTGGCGCATTCAAGCTAGTGCCTAGAGACCTCAGTATTACATGGATTCTGGGGAAGTAAGTTGACCCAAAGCACACTGGAAACAATTACAAGATGTCACTTTCTGGTGGGGAAGAGGCCCTTTGCCACTTCCACGCTGAACTTTCATCATGTAAGCCTTCATTGGCTGAGATCTCCTGGGCTCAGGGCATAGCGAACTGGAGCCTGCCAACTGCATCTTCTCATCGCTAGATTTTGCTCATTGCTAGCCCTGGAGAAGGCTGGCAATCTCAGGAATGCACGTCTCCAACTGCTTTTCCACGCTTTTCTTTAGCCAGGAGTACAGGCCATGTTAGTGTTAGGTTTGGGAAGTGGCCTCTGCCCCAGCATCCTGCAGTGGGAAATAGGAGAAGTGTACAATTAGCAATTAACAGCTTTATATCTACTCACATGTAAGAGACATAATTAGCCAGTACCATCTGTTACTGATACCTGCTGGAGTCAGCCATTCACACCTCAGCCAGATATTACAGGGAGTGGGAGGGCCTGAAAAAGAAACATTTCAAAAATAACTCACGTTTTGTTGTTTTAGACATCTTGCCCCTGTGGAGTTGGTCTCCAACTTTGCTTCCCTCAGGTACATACAATTTGCTGGCAGTTGGCAAGAAAAGGTGTGAGCTAACGAATATGGAAGTGAAAGGTGTGCATGATTTTCCTAGGAGCTGAGAACTTCAATTTAAAGAGAAAAGACTTGGTGTGTCTTATGGCAGTAATGGGGTGCTGTCCCAATTGGGGCCACATCACAATACAGGAGTTAAGCTTGGATACTCACACTGGAAATATGTTAAGAGGGAAAGTTCAATTTTGGAAGGACCAGAAAATGAACCAATTCTTCTATATTTGCTGGAGTAAGTGACTTGTCCAAAGTCACATAGCTAGGAAGGAGATGAGCTGGGATTTACACCTAAGTCTAACTTGGAAACCTGTTTTCTTAATCATGCATCACTGCTGTTGGATGAAGTTTTGTGGACATCACAGTCTCATGGGCATTAAGAAAGGCCAGGACAACTTTTATTTTTTGAGGCCAAAACAGCCATGCAAAAATGAGGTATTTAAAAAGACATGTGTCCATTTACATAATTAATGCTTTTAATGTAAAAAAAATGATGCAATATAGTTGGGCTATTCACAAAATAATTACAGAATTTATAAAATATTAATTCATACAAATGGCATTGCCTGGATGAGGGACATATATTCATCAGGGTCTGGACAGGCATTCTCAGAACAAGATTATTCAAAGAACGTTTATGTACAAAGTGATTAACTATAGATGTGTGGGTGTAGAGGATCCATGAAAGACAGTGCAGTTGTCTGGGTTAGTAGCAGCCAATGGTCACCACCTTGAGCCTCCAAGTGACAAATGGAAGTCTTGAGACATAACTGTGTAAAGCAAGCATTTGGGTATAGCACAGACTTGGTGGGGGCCACAGCCAACCAGGGGAACAAATGACCTGACTTCATAGTTGACCCTGTCTCTGACTTCTTGCCAGAAGGAAATCCCCACTGGCTGAGCCAATCAGGGTGCGGCAAATGAGACATCCGGGAACCAACACTTAAGGAGCCTCTTGCTCTGAGGATGGGGCTTGGAGCATTTTCACATCCTCAAGAGCGAAGGCCTCCTTAAGTGTTGCATCCTCAGCATCTCACTTTCCCCATTCTAGTCTCAGCCTCTGACAAGGAATCTGATAATGACATTTAGAAAGCTTAGCTAGATGGAGCAAGGGAGAGTGAATCTCCAGGAAAATCGGCAGAGATCCAGCATAGAAAGCAAGCTTAAAATTCTAACAAACATTTTTCCTTTCTGTCATATTCCTCTTGCTGGGACTGTGTTGCATTAACCTCATTTGGAGAGAAAGTCCAAAGTCTAAACATGACTCCTCCTTTCACTCTGTGGAAGCCTTGATGGACTTCAGTCTATTGTAGTTATTGGAAAGGAAACTGTTTCCCTCTAGGGACACAGGCAGCCAGAGATAAAAGAAAGCTTTCCCACAGAATGCCCCTTTTTGGCTTGTATTGCCTCCAGGCAAGCATATTCCCATTTTTCACTCTTTTGTGGCTCTCAGAACATTCATCTTCCCTTTCAACCCAGCCCACTCACCGACTATCCCACTGGCTCTAGCTCCAGCTGATTCAGTCATTCCTTGAGACTGAGCCATTTCAGACAATGAGCTTCCCATTGTCTTTGGCCTAATCCTAATTTGGTTACCCAGCCAGGCCATCTGCATAATGAGTTCTTCCTATAGGCTTTGTCTTGCCACAATCTGGATGGTCTCTTCTGCAGCAGCTTGGCGATCTCTCACCTAGGAGTTGGCAATGATAGGGCCTCTGTGATATTCATGCTCCAGGACTGTACTATTTTAATTATTGTGACCTGCTAACATATTTTTTTTTTCAGAGACAGGGTCTTCCTCTGTCACCCAGGCTGGAGTTGCAGCGGTGTGATTATAGCTCACTGCAATCTTGAACTCCTGGGCTCAAGGGATCCTCCTGCCTCAGTCTCCTTAGTAGCTGGGACTACAGGTGTGCACAACCATACCTGGCTAATTTCTTTAAAAAATCTTTTTTGTAGTGGGGGTGGGGTCTTGCTGCCCAGGCTGGTCTCAAACTCTTAGCCTCAAGCAATTCTCCTGCCTCAGTTTTTCAAAGTAGATTACAGGTGTGAGCCACCACTTCCAGTCTCTAATACATTTTAATTATCTAGAGAAATAGTTGTTGCTGTCTTGATATATTTCTTTTAAAAAATATATTGTTCAGGATTAACTTTAAAAGTTTTTATGAAATTCTGTACTGAGAAATCTCATGGGAATGTAACATGGATTTGGAAGGTAATATGGCAGAGTTCTTAAGATACAGGCTTTGGTGTCAGAGTTAATCTAGCCCTCACTACTAACTGGCTGGTTGACTTTATTCAAATTACTTAAGATCACTTAGCATCAGTTTTCTTCCCTAAAAAACAAGGATAATGATAGTACCTTTCATGGTAAGAGCTGTAAGAATAATAATTACATTGTTTCTATACATTGATTTGTTATAAATTTATATTTCATAGTCTTTTTAGACTTCATATCCAGGGGTATGATGTATAGCTACATTTAATAAAGTTTATTTACATATAACTAGAAATATAATTTTTAAGTGGCATTTATGGGAGGGGTAAAGTTTTTTCATTTATATCTTTTTGGTTTGTTTTGAATATTTTTGGAATAGAATTTCTCCTTTCCTTATTTTTTTTTAAAATGGTGACTGACAATATGATTTATTTGGGTTCGTTTAAAAATTAATTATAATTTTTAAAAGATTTTGTAACTATGCAAATAAACAATTTGCAGATAACTATAATTTTGTCTCTTCCTTATTAGTATTTATGCCTCCAAATATGTTTCATGTCTTATTGTATTGGCACAAACCTAAGTCTTAGACACAAAAATAACTCCATGTCTTGTCTTTCCCTCTTGTTCCTACCGCTTTAGACTTTTGCAGAAGATCACTGGGGGCTAAGTTTAACAGAAGTGTTTTTAATTTTCTTGCAACATAAGCACACTTTGTTTCCAATTTTAAAAGCCTGTGGATGGGTATGGGGGGCCGGGAAGTTCTAGACATGCCATATGAATTTACCTAACTTCTAGTGGAGAGACATTATTGTTGTCCCTCTCTATAGGCAGACATGTCAGTAGAGGAATAAACAGACCACAGGGTACTCCAGCTGTTGACAGAAGCTTGTCTAACAATGCCAACTCTCAGCATTTGGAGACCCTGGGTACATGTGAAGTTGTAGTACTTTCTGCTACGGTTGGGTAAGATGCTGTTGGTACCCTGGTATGGCTCTTCGTTCTCACCAGGAGTAAGCAGGAGCCTGGTCCCAGTTATCTCTTTGTACAAACAATCCAGAGTGAACTTCTGGAGTCACTTTGAAACAGTTTGGCTGTTTGCATCATAATCACAGATTATTTAATGTACACCTATAAGACCACAATTTGACAATAGAAAGTATATAAAGAGTGATATTGAAATGCAGTAAGTTAATGAGGAGCAAAAATATGATAATAAATCTGTAAATTTATTTCAGACTGACCTTCACCAGATTTGAAAGTTGCATTCATCTGATAAAAAGTCTTAGATGGTGTGCTGAAATATCCTTCAATACTAATGCTAAAAATAGAAAATATAGTGACAATTACATCCAATTTGGCTTTTCATTTATTAAGAATAATGACTCTCCACACCTGCAATGTGTTATTTGTAGAGAAGTGCTTGCAAATGCCAGCCGGAACCTTTTCTTGCATCTTATCATTTAGAACAATTATATGTTACAAAAATCAGCACAAAATTTAGAATTCCAAGCATCAGTTCATAAAAGGAGTTTTGTCTTTTTAAATGTCTTGCAACATAGTAAAATTCAGTCTGGAAATCAACTCATATTATTTTTCTTTCATAAATAATTTAATCTGCCAGCTTTATATTACATGCTAAATAAGGATAAGTCAAAAATTTTCTTAATATTATAAAGATTATAACATGATCTTTATAGCATGCTATTTAATGATATAGTACTATAATGGAACTCTTTTTAAGTCACGTATCAATGCTGAAATGATTAAAAAAAACTCTGTAAGGGCCTACAATACTATATTTATGAGAGGAGTTAATGAATCAAAAAGAAGTTAGTTTTAGAAACACTAACTCAGTAAGTTTCCCCATTTGCTAGATCTTTGCATTTGGGTACGTTACTGAACTTCTCTCTGTTCCTTAAATTTCCTCATTCTTTTTTCTTTTCTTTCTTTCTTTCTTTCTCTCTCTCTCTCTCTCTCTCTCTCTCTCTTTCTCTCTCTCTCTTTCTCTCTTTCTTTTGATGGAGTCTCACTCTGTCACCCAGGCTGGAGTGCAGTGGCATGCTCACGGTCACCCCAGCGTCAACCAGCTGGGCTCCAGCGATCCTTCTGCCTCAGGCTTCCAAGTAGCCATAACTACAGGTGCATGCTACCATGCCTGGCTAATTTTTTATTTTATTTTATTGTAGAGACGAGGTCTCGCCAAGTTGCCCTGGCTGGTCTCGAACCCGCGGGCTCAGGCAATCCACTCTCGGCCTCCCAAAGTGCTGGGATTATCTTTCAAATGGGAGAGTGACACCTAATTTGCTGGTTGGTTTTGATGATTACATAAATATGTAAAGTGCTTTGTGCAAAATAAGTTCTCATTAAATGATAGTTATTATTGTTGACTCATTCATTTCACACATTTATTGAGTTTCAACATGTCAAGGTATGAGGTTATATACCTGAGTTGAAAGAATGGACAGGATGAAATTTCAACACTCTGGTGTTCTATAAAAGATGACAACACCATGTTAGGTATGATAACTGAGCATTGCTATTTGGCTGACTAGGGAACTGAAATTTTTCTAATATTCCTATACCAATTATAGTGACTAATACATATGGAATATTTCTTATATGCCTGGAACTGTGTTGAATGCTTTACTTAGGCTGTCATTTCAGGTTCATAACAAATATGCATAAAGTATTTACTATTATTATCATGATCTCCATTTTGCAGATGAGGAAACTGAAACCTAGGGATATTCAGTAATAAATAAGGGGTAGCACTGGTACTGAATTCTAGGAGTTTGTCTTCAGAGCATACATATGTAACCATACACACTCACCTGGAGGTATCTATCTTAAAGACTAAGACAACTGATACAAAGTGTTAAAATTATGCATCTGATTCTAGGAATAAGGCTTTAAAAGGTATAGTGTGGTTGATCTGGCTGGGATAACAGATTAAGAAGTTGACTGGGGCCCAGAGGTGAGGACAGCATGGAAGGGGTTTGAGAAGAGGAAGCAACATTGATGATAATATCAGAGTATTTTAAGGAAAAAGTCAAAAGAAATTACAGTGAGTACAAGAGGGAGTAGCAGAGAGTAAGATACTGCTGTTTGTAGAGTAATGGCAGAGTCAGAAATAAATTTACTATGAGTGATAACAGGCAGCATATGAAACTCTTTTAAAAAACACTGACCTGGGGCACCAGAAAACTCCTATTTGGATTTTGGAAACTGGTTCTAGGGTTGGCAGGTGCTGGTAAAATTAGAAGTGTTTTACCTGGGAGGATGCTCTGGCATGAGAAAGTAATTCATTGTCTTCCTCCTAAGTGAGGTAAATCGGATCCATCTGAAAAGACGAGCTTGTTGTCCTGGCATAATCTTTAGAGCAAAGGACTGTGGCATCTTGGCATCTCACTGCTGGCCATCTGAAGAATTAAGGAGTTATATGGGACTGGTCTAGAGTGAAGATAGGGCCACCAACTAGACAAATAGAAGTACTCCTTTTAGGAGAGCCATTCTGAAACTCAAAGGCAAAGAAGCATGGGCCTGACAAACTTGTGTGGAATATGAGTTGAAATGAGCCAGGCTGCACATGGAGAACTATGTCACTGATACAATCACAGGCACCTAAATCAGGATACACGAATCTCTTTTCACCCAATGCTGAGAACCTTGGCAGAGTCTCAAGTTAATGATATTTCTATAGATATTAAGAGGAAGGCATATTAGTGAAGAATTGACCAGTTCTAAGCAGAAACATTAACTCAGAATGTTTTAAATTTTAAAATAGGGGGAAAGTTCTTCAGGTCTATTAGCTTTTAGGTGTGACTGGATTCATAGGTTGGTTTAGACAACATTGTCAGATCTTTTTCTCTCTTTCCTTCCTTCTTCTCCTTTCTTTTTCTCTGTATTGGTTCAATTTTAGGCATCTCTTTCCAATTATAGTCACAAAGGAAGACACTTGTGGCTTCAGAATTACATGATCCTTGGTAACTTAGATCTTGGAAGGAAGGTAAGGGTATCTCTTCTAAGCATCCGAAATGGATGCTTAGAAGCCCACCTTAGGAGTAATTACTGGATTTGATGGGATAGGGTTTGCTGATTGGATAGCCTGGGTCATGTGCCTGCCCACTCTTAGAAATGATTAGGCAGAGCCCCTGGTTTGCCAGTCCCAATATATTGGGGAGGGGCAACCCTCAAAAGCAGCGCAATAATGGGTTTACCAGTGTTAGGCATAAATCTACCCTTGTTTTCTCTAAGCCAATGCTACTCAAGGTGCGGTCTATGGATCCACAGTGTCAACATCATCTGAGAACTTGAAAATGTCCAGTCTCTACCGCAGACTCACAGAATCAGAATCTCTGAGAACTGGGTATAGGAATCTGCATTTAATAGTCTTCCATGTGATTTTATGTGTGATAAAGTTTGAGAACTACTCTTCTATGTGTGTTGAGTCATTTTACATTCTCTATATCTAGTTTTTCTTCAGTTGTTTTGCAAAATGTAGTCAGAACTCCAGGACGACATCACTCATGCATACGAGTACTTGGATGAGACTGTTCTCCCTGATTATCAAGTCAATAAGGCCCAGTACGTTTCTAACTCAGAAGGCCTTTTCCATCTGGCAAAAACGTTTTATCCTTTCATCTTAGTGGCTGAGAAAGAGTAGGGTTTTTTTTTTTTTTGTATTCTTGTCTGGTGTGCTTTGGGTCTATTTACATAGTTCCATGAGCTGCTTGGAGAGAGATGCAATGTATTATTTTTCTGCAGCCAATACATGGAAAAACCACTTTCTAAGATAATTACCACTTTAGTGCCCCCCACACAATTGGAGGGTATTGTGAGGAAGTGCACCTTCTGGGCCTAGGACCACAAGAGTGTAGAAAGAATATATATTTTTTCTACTGGGAGAGAGAAACAACATACTTTGTGGGAAGCCTGTGTGTTTATATGCATAATTTGCATGGAGGAGATGGCATAGTGGCTTTAGGTGCATGGACAGAACTTGTATGGGAACAAGTAGGACTCTTTCAAGTCCCTTGAGATGTAGGATCCCAGGGGAGGAGACCTCATCTCCTGCCCACAATAGTGGAAGTGACAGTCATTCTTGCTGAGGGTCCAATCAGAGAGAGTTCTATATCTCTCAGTGAATACCAGTGGGGACTTCTTAAAGGGAAAGATCTGTTTCTTCAGGTCCCAGATATGGTGGGGAACTTGATGTTTAATTCACTTTGAAAGCTTATGCAAGAGGAAGGAGCACGGAGTTTTCTCAAGCAGTGATGAGCAGAGGAGTATTCTTGAGTAACTGTCTCCCACCTCCTAGTACTTTCCTTCCTTCCTTCCTTCCTTCCTTCCTTCCTTCCTTCCTTCCTTCCCTCCCTCCCTTCCTTCCCTCCCTCCCTTCCTTTCCTTTCTCCCTTCTCCCCCCGCCCCAGTTTTCTTGTAGAGACAAGGTCTCGAACTCTTGGACTCAAACAGTCCTCCCACTTTGGCCTCCCAAAGGGCTGGGATTACAGGCATGCTAGTACTTTGTTTTCTGGATTCATCTAGACTTTAGATCTCCCCTTGCCCTTTTTTCTACAGCGCAGATTTTGTCATTTCTCTGATGCTTTCCAGTCGCTAATGATTCTAACTCTGGTCTTACATAAAACCTAAGTTCTGGTGCCCTGTTCACATCTTGCCTGCATTTTGAAGACTGCATGTTTATGGCACCCCTACCAAATGCTCTGGGTATACTTTACCCTCAGGCTGCTCAATGAGTAGGTTTATTTTAACTTGAAATCTTGGAACTAATGACCTGAGACCCAGAGACCTTCATGGGATTTGTGGGTAGAATTCAGACAGTCATAAGGATGGGCACAATTGCATCTTTAAAAAATTCAATAGCTTTAATGTTACAAGTGGTTTTTGGTTACATGGATTAATTGTAGGTGGCAAAATCTAGGTTTTTAGTGTACTTATCACCCAAATAGTGTAAGTTGTACCCAATAGGTACAAAGTTACATCTTTATTGTTACCTAACCCTTGTCCTTTTGACCTATCTTGGTGATTTCATTTGTCCATATGGCTTTGCTCCATTTAAAAACAATGGTTCATAGTTATACCAATAGATCAGGTAGGTAGCCTTCCCTGGGCTCACTTATATTACCTTCGGTGCTAGTCTATGATCCTGGGCTTTTATCAAAATGCCATCCCACCTTGCCCAAATTCCTTCTCTCAACACAGCTACTACCATTCTGTCTCCTTACTGTCTTTTCATACCTTCTAATCTAATCAGTAATTCAAATTACTTCTTGTTGCCTTATTTTTGGCCATACTTTGATGTTGGCTTTACCCCTGAAAAGTTAAATACAGTCTCATTCCAGAAGGCCATTGGCTCAATTTGTCTTCCTGGGACTATCTGCTGAAGGAGTCCAGGGGATGTCATCCCAAGACATGGCACCTTGGTATGGTGAGATTTTAAATTAAAGGCACTTGGGAATCAGCAGATGCTGGATGAAATGTCCTCTGAGGTTCCCTTATTTACCTGAAGACTGGATCTTCCAAAAAGGAGCATAATTACTTTTGATCCCTTCCCTGAAATTATGTTAGCCAGGGAAGATTAAACTTACATCATAAGAATAAAGACTGAGGAATGTCACCATACCTAGACAGACTGTCACAAGCTACTGTCTGCTTTTCAGTACCTTTAAATTTCCAAAGAGAGAAACGCTTGCAAACTATTGTCTATTCTTTGGACTCATTAAAATCACTTGTTATTCCTTAAAGTTACTCACATCCTTCACTTTACTTCCCTCTCCTTTATGATGAAGGGTATATAACCTTCTAACCTCATTGGATTATTGGTTATTCACCTTTTTGTGATGCCCCGTGCACATTCTTAACTTTGTATGCATTTTCTCTCATTAATCTGTCTATTGCTGGTTTATTTCAGCAGATCTAAAGACTCGAAACTTTAGAGCATATCGCTCAGATCCATGCCTACTACGATTTTGGGCACAGGCCTCAGCTGGCTCTTCTGGACTTGCCCCAGCTTGCATGCCTGACTTACAGATTCTGCTTTTTCATCTTTGTGCCTGTCCACCTAAACCAGAGTTTCCTTTGGATTCATATAGAGATACACTTGGTTCAAATCCTGACTACACTTCTTTCTAGTATACAGCATTGGGCTAGTTACTTAACTTCTCAAAGTTTCATTTTCATAATCTGTAAAATGAGAGTAGTAAGAGTACCTACCTCAGAGATTATATGGATTAATTAAATAAGATAATGCCCAGCCAATCTCCACTATGTGTTTGCTATAATCAATATTTGTGTTTTTAGTTATTATTAGTTACATGTATCATATATGTTAGATATAATAATAATGATTAATTACCTGAGAATATTGGCCAAAAATATTAGTATATCAGTAACTATAACTTTGAAAAAGCAGTTTTGAGTAACACATGAAGTATGTGGTAAACAAAGACAAATCTTGGGAACTATTATGTCACAAATGAAGGCACTTGCTGGTGCCAGGAGGCTGTGAGTAATGGCTTGTGCTTTTTGGTGGTCATAGCAGGCTCGGTTGCAATGGGCTTTATCTGCAGAAATAAGACCCACTTTGGGATGGAGTTTTTGAGTTGTCTTCAGCCAAGTTCAAGTGTTCAGGCTTTTGAGTCTTCTGCCAAAAACTCATGTACCTCTATGCCCCTTGTTTATTGTTGCAATGCTCTATAATATTAGAAGCGAACCCACCACTGATAGCAAAAGATGTAACATTGATACATCACCACTACCCCAGTAGTAGATATCATCACCAGTCAACACAATCACCTTCTGCTTCTCTTTCTCCTCCTTCATCACATCATCACAATTGCCATAATCATCACCATCTTCTTCCTCCTCATCACTGTGTCCTCTTTTTCTACTTTTTTCTTCATCTCTTCTTTTTCTTTTCCTCCCTTCCCTCTTCCTTTCCATATAGTCTACCTTTCACACTAGTTACTTTTCTCCATCCCATTCTCCAATACTAGAAATAAGGGTGCACAGTTATGAATGCTTCATAAATGGTGCTGTACCTTTGTGAAACATAGAACTCTGAAACACTTTATAAAAATAACTTCTTCACTTTCAAAATCTTTCTAAAGGAAAAGATTTGCATCTTAGCTCCCACACCTTTATTTTCACCAAAAAATAAACAGTGGCGACAGCCATTACGCTTTCATTTATCTTTTGAACTGAAGCCAGAAAGGTTTTCCTTAGCAGTGATAAGTACAGTTTGCTGTTGCCTTTGGCTATATTTTTTTCAGCTGTTAATGATAAAAACTACACAAGTAATTCATGAATACGTTCTTTTTGTAAAATACTCAAATGACACCGATGTATGTATAAAGTGAGTCTTCATTCACATCTCTTTTCCTTTGAGTACACGCCATCCCCAGAGGTAACTATTGTTAACAGGTTGATGTGGATTCTTCCAGTCCCAAGTTTTTAATGTGTGTGCACATATTTCTATACACTTTTCAATAACCTATATATTATTTCTTAACATCTTTACTGAGGAATAATTTACCAATAATAAATAGAATGTATTATGTGATAAATTTTGACATTTGTGTATACCTGTGGATCCATTATGACTAGCAATATAATGAACATATTCACTATCCCTAGATATTTCCATGTACTCTTTTATAATCTCTCTCTTGTTCCTCAATCCGCTTTTCCCTCTCCTCAGGCAACCACTGATATGCTTTCTGTTACTATACATTAATTTGCATTTCTTAGAATTTATTTAAATGGAATCACAGATAAGTTTTTTTGGTCTATCTTCTTTCACACAGCATAATTATTTTGAAATTCATTTAACATGCATTTGTTGCATATATTGATAATTCATTACTTTTTATTACTGAGGAATATCCTATTGGAGGGATATTCCAAAGTTTGTTCATTAACCTGGCGATGGACTTGTAGGTTGTTTCCAGTTTGGGGCTATTACAAATAAAGCTGCGATGTTCATTTGTGTACAAATCTTTGTAAGAGCGTATGCTTCATTATCTTTTAGATACCTAGGAGTGGAGTAGTTGGGTCATTTGGTAGGTGAATGTTTAATTTTTTTTTTTTATGACAAACTGTGTTCCAAATGGTTGTACCATTTTCATTTCCACCAGTAGTATATGACAGTTCAAGTTCCTCAACATAATTGCCAGTACTTGGATCTTTAGTTTTTTAAATTCTAGCCATTCTAATACATGTGCAGTGGCATCTCACTGTGGTTTTTATTTGCATTTCCCTAATGACTGAGGATGTGAGCATGTCTTTTCATATGCTTGTTTTCTATCTGTATATCTTCTTTGATGAAGTAGCTAATCAAATCTTTTATCTAGCTTTAAAAATAAGGTTGTTCGTTCTTTTTTTGTTATCAAATTTTGAGAATTCTTTATATATTCTGGATACAGTCCTTTATCAGATATTTGATTAGCAAGCATTTCTCCCATTTTATGGCTGATCTTCTCATTCTCTTAATTGTTTCTTTTGAAGAGCAGATTTTTAAAATTTTGATGAAGTTCAATTTATAAGTTTATTTTTATATGGTCTAGACTTTTGCTATAGTATTCAAAAAAATCTTTGCCTAACTCAAGGTCACAGAAGTTTTCATCTATGATTTCTTTTCTAAACTTTTTATAGTTTTAGGTTTTATATTCAGAACTATAATTGTCTTGAGTATTTTATAATATGGCACAATATACGAATAAAAATTTATTTTACTTTATTAATATTTGTTTTTGCATATGAGTATCCAGTTGTTCCAGCACCATTTACTAAAATGACTATGTTTTCCTGCCGAATTGTTCTTGCAATTCTGTTGAATGTTACTTGCTAAAATGTGTGGACTTATTTCTGGACTCTCTCTTCTCTTTCACCGATTTATTTTTCTACATATGCCAATATTACACTATTTTAATTATTATAGTTTCTTAAAAATTTTTTTGAATCGGGATCTAACTCTGGTGCCCAGGCTGAGTACAGTGATATGATCACCACAGCCTCTACCTCTTGGACTCCGGTGATCCTTCTGCCTCAGCCTCTGAGTAGTGGGACTACAGGCACATGCCACCACACCTGGCTAATGTTCTGATTCTTCTTGCTCGAACCCAGGCTGGTCTTCAACTCCTGAGCTCAAGCAATCCTCCCACCTAGGCCTCCCAAAGTGCTGGAATTACAGGCATGAGCCACCATAACTGGCAAGTATTATGGCTTTTTAATAAGTCTTGAAATTAGATAGTGTAAGTCCTCCTTTAACTTTAGTGACTTTTTTCAATATTGTTCTGGTTGTCGGAAGCCCTTTACATTTCCATATGAACTATAGAATGAGTCTGCTAGTTTCTACATAAAAAGCCTGCCGTGATTTTGAAAGGGTTGCATTGAATTCATGGATACATTTGGGGTGAATTGACATCTTAAATATATGGAATCTTTCAACCTGCAAACACTATTTGTCTTTCTATTTATTGTTTTTCTTTAACATCTTTCAGCAATGTTTTGTAGTTTTCTATGTATAGGTTTTCCAAATCTTTTTTCAGATTTCTCTCTCTCTCTCTCTCTCTCTCTCTCTCTCCCTTCTCTCCTCTTCCCTTCCTTTCCATCCCCCCTTATTTGTTTATTTAGAATGAGAGTCTCATTCTGGCACCCAGTCTGGAGCGCAATGGCATGATCATGATGATCATGGCTGACGGCATCCTTGACTTCCTGGACTCAGGTGATCCTTCCACCTCAGCCTCCTGAGTTGCTGGGACCACAGGCACGTGTCACCACGCCCAGCTAACTTTTTGTATTGATGAGGTTTCGCTATGTTGCTGACTGGTCTAGAATTCCTGGACTCAAATAATCCACCTGCCTCAGCTTCCCAAAGTGCTAGAATTACAGGCATGAGCCACTGTGCCCTGCCTATGTTGTATTTCTTGAAAGTACTATAAATACTATAAATGCCAGATTGTTCATTGCTAGTATATCAAAATACACATTTTTGTTGTTGATCTTGTATCCTGCATCCTTGCCAAACATGCTTATCAGTTCTCGGCACTTTTCTGGAGATTCTGTCAGATTTTTTACATAGACGGTCATGTCATTTGTGAAGAGAGGCAGTTTTAATTTTTCCTTTTCAATTTGAGTTCCATGTATTGTTTTTCTTTGCCGTGTTGTACTGGCTAGAACTCCCAGTTCAATGTTGAATAGAAGTGGAGAGAGTGGGCATTTTTGTCTTGCTTCTGATCTTAGAGGGAAAACATTCTATCTTTGACCATTATGAATAATGTTAGTTGTAGATTTTTTGTGATGCTCTTAATCAAGTTAAGGAAGTTTTATTCTATTCCTAGTTTGCTGAAAGTTTTTTTTAAAAATTAAGAATGAATGTTGGATTTTGTCAAATGCTTTTATAACTGTCTATTGAGATAATAATATCCCCCACCTTTTTTTTTATGTAGGCCAATTTTTAAATATTAAACCAACCTCATACTTCTGAGAAAACCTCGTTTGGTCATTATATATTATTTTATTTATGTATTGTTGAATTTGATTTTTTAAAATGTTGTTGAGAATTTTTATATTTATATTCATAAAAGATATTGGTCTGTAGGTTTTTCTTGTAATATCTTTGCCTGGTTTTGCTGTTAGGATAATGTTGGCTTCAAAGAATCAGTTGTGAAATATCCTCTCCTTTTCATCTTTCTAGAAAAGTTTATGTAGACATTTTTTTCTTAAATTTTTGTTAGTTTTCACTACTGAAGACATTTGGGTCTGGCATTTCTTGTGTTATGTGTGTAAGGAAGTTTCTAATTAAAACTACACTTTCTTTCATAGATTTACAGCTATTAAATTTGTCTATTTCTTCCTGAGTAAGCTTTGGTGGTTTGTGTTATCAAGGGATTTGTTCATTTTATCTAAGCTGTCAAATTTATTGGCATAAAATTGTTCATAGTATTTACCCAATGATTCTTTTAATATTTGTAGACTCGGTAGTAATTTTATCTCTCCCATTCCTGATATTAATCTGTGTTTTCTGACTTTTTTTTCTGATTGGTTGACTAGAGGTTTATTCATTTTATCAATCTTTTAGAAGAACAAGGTTTTGGTTCCACTGAATTTTTTTTTTTTTCTATTTTGCTGGTTTCTATTTCATCGATTTTAATTTTGATTTTAACTAGTTTCTTATGCTGCTTACTTTGGATTTAATTTGCTCTTTTTCTTTTTTTGCTGTTTCTTTAAGGTGGATGCTAACTATATACCAGACATGAAGCTAAGTACTTTAAACTCACATGTCACTTAATCTCCGCAATAATACTTTTGAGGTAAGCATTCCATTATTATCTTCATTTAATAGATGATGAAAACTGAGGTTCAAAGAAGTGAGTACAATTAAATTGTAAGATTTGGAACCTAGATTTGTTTGGTTTAGAATACTGGTCTAATCACCCCCTAATCTTACTCCTCGATTAATAATTAGCCTTAGCCCCAGGCATTTCTCAAACACATATAATAAGGATTTCACCCTCTGCTTTCTGTGAAAAAAAAAAAATAACTTTTATTCTCAGAGAACACAGATTCAATATTCACCTGCCTGAAGGAAGATGCATACTTAAAGCTTTTATATTAGGCTCATTTTGTATTTTTTGAGGATGTACATTTGAGATATTTGAAATCTGATATCTTATTGAAAAGTGTGTATTTTTTCAATCTGCCTCCTTTTAAGGCTTGTATATGTGTATATGTGCACACATACACACGCATAAATCTGAGCCTTTGACTGACTTGCTGTCTCATGATGGAACTAACTTTCTAGATTCCGTAATCTTTGGTTGAATTAAGCTATCAGCTTATTTTTGTTTAAGACTTCAGTAATGTGTTTCCTTAACTCTCTTCCCTGAATTCTTTTAACTGCCCTCCGCTTCATCTGTCCCACTAAAGGTGGAAATCTGCTATTAGAAAAGTATTTGATATCAGGAACTTAATTTACAAGATCTGTTTTCCAGCATGAGGCAGAAATACCTGTATGAAACGATTAATAAAAGCATGCCAATAAATTAAAGAGATAAATCTCAGAATATTCGCCAAAGTGGAGGAGAATTTCTCAAGATTATCTGTGATGGAGGTATAAAGCTAGAAGAATAAAGCTCACTCACCTCATATGTCCTTTTCTTGAGAACTTCTGCTCCTTCCACTCCACGGGAATGGGATCTGGGAGCCATTTTTGAGCCATGCAATCTTGCCCCCTGGCCACAGCTAATTGAACCAAGGCCGGACAGTTGACCCTAAATGGAGCAATGATGTTATATGGACCAATAATACTCTTCCTCTCAGAAACTTGGAATTGAGTTTAAGGATGTGATTTATTTTCTGGTGGTTATTTTTATTATTATTATTATTATATTATTTTTCTTTTGAGTTGGCGTCTCACTCCGTCACCCAGACTGGAGTGCAGTGGCCACTTCCGGCCACCGCAGCCTCGACTTGCTGGGCTCCGGCAATCCTTCCACCTCAGCCTTCCAAGTAGCTGGAACTACAGGCGCGCACTACCACGCCTGGCTAATTTTTTTTTTTTTTTTTGAGTTGGGGTCTCACTCTGTCGCCCAGACTGGAGTGCAGTGGCCGCTCCCGGCCACCGCAGCCTCGACCTGCTGGGCTCCGGCGATCCTTCCGCCTCAGCCTTCCAAGTAGCTGGAACTACAGG